>JAAAWM010010169.1:0-35025 GCA_036873465.1 Thinopyrum obtusiflorum
GGCCAAAGATGAGACGGGATGTTGAGCGTTTTATTGCTCGCTGCACTACATGTGAAAAAGCTAAGTCACGACTCAATCCTCATGGTTTATATATGCCTTTGCCTGTACCTAGTGTTCCTTGGGAGGATATATCTATGGACTTTGTTTTAGGATTACCTCGAACAACGAAGGGGAGGGATAGCATATTTGTTGTCGTGGATAGATTCTCGAAAATGGCACACTTTATACCATGTCATAAAAGCGATGATGTTGTTAATGTTGCTGATTTGTTCTTTCGTGAAATTATTAGCTTGCATGGTGTGCCAAATACTATTGTTTTAGATCGTGATACTAAATTTCTTAGCCACTTTTGTAGATGTTTATGGGCTAAGTTGGGGACTAAACTGCTTTTTAGTACTACTTGTCACCCCCAAACTGATGGACAAACTGAAGTAGTCAATAGAACATTGTCTACTATGCTTAGGGCTGTTTGGAAGAATAATAAGAAAATGTGGGAGGAATGCTTGCCTCATATTGAATTTGCTTATAATCGTTCATTGCATTCTACTACTAAGATGTGCCCTTTTGAAGTTGTGTATGGTTTCCTACCTCGTGCACCTATTGATTTGTTGCCTCTTCCATCTTCGGAGAAGGTTAATTTTGATGCTAAACAACGTGCTGAATTGATTTTAAAAATGCATGAGTTAACTAAGGAAAACATTGAGCGTATGAATGCTAAATATAAACTTGCTGGTGATAAGGGTAGAAAACATGTTGTATTTGCACCTGGAGATCTTGTTTGGTTACATTTGCGTAAAGATAGATTTCCTGATTTGCGCAAATCAAAGCTAATGCCACGTGTTGATGGTCCCTTTAAGGTGTTAGAGAAAATAAATGATAATGCATACAAACTTGAGCTGCTTGCAGATTTTGGTGTTAGTCCCACTTTTAACATTGCAGATTTGAAGCCTTATTTGGGTGAGGAAGATGAACTTCCGTCGAGGACGACTTCATTCCAAGAAGGGGAGGATGATGAGGACATCAATACCATTGTTACACCCACAGCCCCTGCTGCTATACATACTGGACCAATTACTAGAGCTCGCGCACGCCAACTAAATTACTAGGTACTTTTGTTTCTTGGTAATGATTCTAATGTTCATGAGAATATGATGTTGCCTAAATTGGATACATTTGTTTTGCTTACAAATGAAGGGCCTAGCTTGGAGAAGGATGAACATTGGAGCAAGAGAAAGCATGGAGATGATGGCATGCGCAAGGGGAACAAGAACGGAGTTACGAGTGATGATTTCAGGTCTTTGAGGCCACCATAAGAGTGCATGAAGCCTTGGATGAAATATACAAGATGCCACTTCATAAATTTCGTCCAGAGGCTATTATAGGTGCTACGTCACCTTCTTATTGGGCCAGGCCCATGTAATTTCGAAATTACATTAGTATAGGCTATTTTTAGAGTCCGTATGTGTGGGGAAACAAGAGATAGGGTTGATTTCGGACCCCTCGAACAAGGGCCACGAAATTCCCCCTCTCTTCCTCCAATATACAGCCCTTAGGGCACCGTTAGACTTTGGGTTTTGTTTAGATTAAAAGTTCGCCATAGCTGCAACTTCGCGTACGGGGGGGGGGGGGGGGGGGGGGGGGGGGGGGGGGGGGGGGGGGGGGGGGGGGGGGGGGGGGGGGGGGGGGGGGGGGGGGGGGGGGGGGGGGGGGGGGGGGGGGGGGGGGGGGGGGGGGGGGGGGGGGGGGGGGGGGGGGGGGGGGGGGGGGGGGGGGGGGGGGGGGGGGGGGGGGGGGGGGGGGGGGGGGGGGGGGGGGGGGGGGGGGGGGGGGGGGGGGGGGGGGGGGGGGGGGGGGGGGGGGGGGGGGGGGGGGGGGGGGGGGGGGGGGGGGGGGGGGGGGGGGGGGGGGGGGGGGGGGGGGGGGGGGGGGGGGGGGGGGGGGGGGGGGGGGGGGGGGGGGGGGGGGGGGGGGGGGGGGGGGGGGGGGGGGGGGGGGGGGGGGGGGGGGGGGGGGGGGGGGGGGGGGGGGGGGGGGGGGGGGGGGGGGGGGGGGGGGGGGGGGGGGGGGGGGGGGGGGGGGGGGGGGGGGGGGGGGGGGGGGGGGGGGGGGGGGGGGGGGGGGGGGGGGGGGGGGGGGGGGGGGGGGGGGGGGGGGGGGGGGGGGGGGGGGGGGGGGGGGGGGGGGGGGGGGGGGGGGGGGGGGGGGGGGGGGGGGGGGGGGGGGGGGGGGGGGGGGGGGGGGGGGGGGGGGGGGGGGGGGGGGGGGGGGGGGGGGGGGGGGGGGGGGGGGGGGGGGGGGGGGGGGGGGGGGGGGGGGGGGGGGGGGGGGGGGGGGGGGGGGGGGGGGGGGGGGGGGGGGGGGGGGGGGGGGGGGGGGGGGGGGGGGGGGGGGGGGGGGGGGGGGGGGGGGGGGGGGGGGGGGGGGGGGGGGGGGGGGGGGGGGGGGGGGGGGGGGGGGGGGGGGGGGGGGGGGGGGGGGGGGGGGGGGGGGGGGGGGGGGGGGGGGGGGGGGGGGGGGGGGGGGGGGGGGGGGGGGGGGGGGGGGGGGGGGGGGGGGGGGGGGGGGGGGGGGGGGGGGGGGGGGGGGGGGGGGGGGGGGGGGGGGGGGGGGGGGGGGGGGGGGGGGGGGGGGGGGGGGGGGGGGGGGGGGGGGGGGGGGGGGGGGGGGGGGGGGGGGGGGGGGGGGGGGGGGGGGGGGGGGGGGGGGGGGGGGGGGGGGGGGGGGGGGGGGGGGGGGGGGGGGGGGGGGGGGGGGGGGGGGGGGGGGGGGGGGGGGGGGGGGGGGGGGGGGGGGGGGGGGGGGGGGGGGGGGGGGGGGGGGGGGGGGGGGGGGGGGGGGGGGGGGGGGGGGGGGGGGGGGGGGGGGGGGGGGCGTGTTCTTCACGTGTAATAAGAGCCAAAGTCTCCTCATCATAGTCACTAGCGGATTCATATCCACCATCCTCAGTAGCAATCATCACACGCTGAGATTTGCAATCTCTCGCAAAATGTCCTCTTCCCTTACAACGACGACAAATAATATCACTGGTGTGCCCTGTTGATGCCATGGAAGAAGAAGAACTCTGTGCAGGCCCAATAGGTGTGCTCTTGGCAGATAATGGTGGTTGTGCCTGCTTCCTTGTATCATGGCTGGAGGTAACAGCTGATGGAGGTGTCGGTGCAGTAGAATGTGAGGAAGTAGAGGATGCACGCGGTGTCCATGATGAAGGTCGTCCTGCAGAAAAGTTAGTCCGCGCCAATGCCTGTCGATCCTGCACTTCACGTTCAGCTTTACAAGCAAGATGGAATAAACGAGTGATAGTAGTATAATCCTTATACTCTAGAATGGTCTGAATCTCTCTATTTAATCCACCCATAAAACGTGCAAGCATAGCTTCATTCTCCTCAACAATACCACATCTAATCAGGCCAGTTTGTAATTGCTGATAATATTCTTCTACAGAATTTTTTCCTTGTCTTAAGCGCTGCAGTTTTTGAAGTAATTCACGTTGATAATATGGTGGAACCCAACGAGTACGCATAGCAGTTTTCAAAGCAGTCCAAGTAGCTGGAATAGGATATAATCTACGGGGGGGGGGGGGGGGGGGGGGGGGGGGGGGGGGGGGGGGGGGGGGGGGGGGGGGGGGGGGGGGGGGGGGGGGGGGGGGGGGGGGGGGGGGGGGGGGGGGGGGGGGGGGGGGGGGGGGGGGGGGGGGGGGGGGGGGGGGGGGGGGGGGGGGGGGGGGGGGGGGGGGGGGGGGGGGGGGGGGGGGGGGGGGGGGGGGGGGGGGGGGGGGGGGGGGGGGGGGGGGGGGGGGGGGGGGGGGGGGGGGGGGGGGGGGGGGGGGGGGGGGGGGGGGGGGGGGGGGGGGGGGGGGGGGGGGGGGGGGGGGGGGGGGGGGGGGGGGGGGGGGGGGGGGGGGGGGGGGGGGGGGGGGGGGGGGGGGGGGGGGGGGGGGGGGGGGGGGGGGGGGGGGGGGGGGGGGGGGGGGGGGGGGGGGGGGGGGGGGGGGGGGGGGGGGGGGGGGGGGGGGGGGGGGGGGGGGGGGGGGGGGGGGGGGGGGGGGGGGGGGGGGGGGGGGGGGGGGGGGGGGGGGGGGGGGGGGGGGGGGGGGGGGGGGGGGGGGGGGGGGGGGGGGGGGGGGGGGGGGGGGGGGGGGGGGGGGGGGGGGGGGGGGGGGGGGGGGGGGGGGGGGGGGGGGGGGGGGGGGGGGGGGGGGGGGGGGGGGGGGGGGGGGGGGGGGGGGGGGGGGGGGGGGGGGGGGGGGGGGGGGGGGGGGGGGGGGGGGGGGGGGGGGGGGGGGGGGGGGGGGGGGGGGGGGGGGGGGGGGGGGGGGGGGGGGGGGGGGGGGGGGGGGGGGGGGGGGGGGGGGGGGGGGGGGGGGGGGGGGGGGGGGGGGGGGGGGGGGGGGGGGGGGGGGGGGGGGGGGGGGGGGGGGGGGGGGGGGGGGGGGGGGGGGGGGGGGGGGGGGGGGGGGGGGGGGGGGGGGGGGGGGGGGGGGGGGGGGGGGGGGGGGGGGGGGGGGGGGGGGGGGGGGGGGGGGGGGGGGGGGGGGGGGGGGGGGGGGGGGGGGGGGGGGGGGGGGGGGGGGGGGGGGGGGGGGGGGGGGGGGGGGGGGGGGGGGGGGGGGGGGGGGGGGGGGGGGGGGGGGGGGGGGGGGGGGGGGGGGGGGGGGGGGGGGGGGGGGGGGGGGGGGGGGGGGGGGGGGGGGGGGGGGGGGGGGGGGGGGGGGGGGGGGGGGGGGGGGGGGGGGGGGGGGGGGGGGGGGGGGGGGGGGGGGGGGGGGGGGGGGGGGGGGGGGGGGGGGGGGGGGGGGGGGGGGGGGGGGGGGGGGGGGGGGGGGGGGGGGGGGGGGGGGGGGGGGGGGGGGGGGGGGGGGGGGGGGGGGGGGGGGGGGGGGGGGGGGGGGGGGGGGGGGGGGGGGGGGGGGGGGGGGGGGGGGGGGGGGGGGGGGGGGGGGGGGGGGGGGGGGGGGGGGGGGGGGGGGGGGGGGGGGGGGGGGGGGGGGGGGGGGGGGGGGGGGGGGGGGGGGGGGGGGGGGGGGGGGGGGGGGGGGGGGGGGGGGGGGGGGGGGGGGGGGGGGGGGGGGGGGGGGGGGGGGGGGGGGGGGGGGGGGGGGGGGGGGGGGGGGGGGGGGGGGGGGGGGGGGGGGGGGGGGGGGGGGGGGGGGGGGGGGGGGGGGGGGGGGGGGGGGGGGGGGGGGGGGGGGGGGGGGGGGGGGGGGGGGGGGGGGGGGGGGGGGGGGGGGGGGGGGGGGGGGGGGGGGGGGGGGGGGGGGGGGGGGGGGGGGGGGGGGGGGGGGGGGGGGGGGGGGGGGGGGGGGGGGGGGGGGGGGGGGGGGGGGGGGGGGGGGGGGGGGGGGGGGGGGGGGGGGGGGGGGGGGGGGGGGGGGGGGGGGGGGGGGGGGGGGGGGGGGGGGGGGGGGGGGGGGGGGGGGGGGGGGGGGGGGGGGGGGGGGGGGGGGGGGGGGGGGGGGGGGGGGGGGGGGGGGGGGGGGGGGGGGGGGGGGGGGGGGGGGGGGGGGGGGGGGGGGGGGGGGGGGGGGGGGGGGGGGGGGGGGGGGGGGGGGGGGGGGGGGGGGGGGGGGGGGGGGGGGGGGGGGGGGGGGGGGGGGGATCTCCATGCTTGAACTTGTTCCAAGGTTCATCTTTCTTGTCCAAGCTAGGCCGTTCATTTGTAAGCAAGACAAATGTATCCAATTTAGGCAACATCATATTCTAATGAACATTAGAATCGTTACCAAGAAAAGAAAGTACCTGATAATTCAATTGGCGTGCGCGAGCTCTAGTAATTGGTCCGGTATGTATAGCAACAGGGGCTGTGGGTGTAACAATAGTATTGATGTCCTCATCAGCTTTGCTCATCCAGGATGAGCAATGCTCTATCTCTAAAATGAGCTAAACCAATGCTAACCCTAGCTAGGATGAATGGGGGGTCTATTTATAGTCTAAGTGCAAATGGGGGCGAAGTGAAGGGATACATGGGCCTCGGGCCCGAACACTATGCGCAGACAAGTACCGGACGTCCGCTGGGGACCGGTCGTCCGGTGGCTCAGGAGCTGCCGGACGTCCGGTGTCCTCTGGTCGTCTGCTGGTTCCGTTCTGTGATGGGGGTGCCGGACGTCCTGTAGCTCCGGACTTCAGCTGATGTTGGCTCGGGTGCTGGTGTGCCGGTCGTCCGGTCTGGACCGGACGTCCACTCGTTTTCTTTGGGTGCAGGGGCACCGGTCGTCTGCTCGCTGGGGCTCGGCTGATGCTTCAGGCGCCGGACGTCCGGTCCCGGCCGGTCGTCCGGTGGCTGGGACTTTTTCCTTTAGCCCTCCTTCTTCTCCGTCTTATCGTCCATTTTCCTCTTCTTCTTGTCCTTGCTCCTTAGCTTCTCCATGGTGCCTGAGTATGCACAAAGTGTCCATATGAGGTAGTATCCATGCTTCATGTTCATCGAAGTGGAATTGTGAGAGGAGAGATGTCACCTCGGTTTCAAGAGCTCTTGCATGTGATCGAGTCATGGGGCCACTAGGCACTTGATGAGACGATGGTAGGTCCATGGGGATGACCTTGGCATGATCTGCATCACTGAGTATGCACAAAGTATCCATATGAGGTAGTAGCCACGCTTCATGTGCATCGAAGTGGAATTGTGAGAGGAGATATGTCACCTCCGTTTCAAGAGCTCTTGCACGTGATCGAGTCATGGGTCCACTAGGCACTTGATGAGACGATGGTAGGTCCATGGGGATGACCTTGGGATGCTCCGCATCGTTCTGTAACGTCTTGGTCTCGTCGTTGGACACAAACGAAGTACACGAAGTTGTAGCTATGGCGAACTTTAAATCTAAACAAAACCCAAAGTCTAAACGACGCCCTAAGGGCTCTATATATGGAGGAAGAGGGGGAATTTCGTGGCCCTTGGAGGAGGGGTCCGAAACCAACCCTAACTCTTATTTCCCCACACATACGGACTCTAAAAACAGCCTATACTTAAGTATTTCGAAAATACATGGGCCTGGCCCAATAATAAGGTGATGCAACACCTAAAATAGCCTCTGGGCGAAATTTATGAAGTAGCACTTTGTATATTTCGTCCAAGGATTCATGCACTCCTTATGGTGGCTTCAAATTCCTGAAATCATCACTTGTAACTCCGTTCTGGATCCCCTTGCGCATGCCATCAGGGGGGGGGGGGGGGGGGGGGGGGGGGGGGGGGGGGGGGGGGGGGGGGGGGGGGGGGGGGGGGGGGGGGGGGGGGGGGGGGGGGGGGGGGGGGGGGGGGGGGGGGGGGGGGGGGGGGGGGGGGGGGGGGGGGGGGGGGGGGGGGGGGGGGGGGGGGGGGGGGGGGGGGGGGGGGGGGGGGGGGGGGGGGGGGGGGGGGGGGGGGGGGGGGGGGGGGGGGGGGGGGGGGGGGGGGGGGGGGGGGGGGGGGGGGGGGGGGGGGGGGGGGGGGGGGGGGGGGGGGGGGGGGGGGGGGGGGGGGGGGGGGGGGGGGGGGGGGGGGGGGGGGGGGGGGGGGGGGGGGGGGGGGGGGGGGGGGGGGGGGGGGGGGGGGGGGGGGGGGGGGGGGGGGGGGGGGGGGGGGGGGGGGGGGGGGGGGGGGGGGGGGGGGGGGGGGGGGGGGGGGGGGGGGGGGGGGGGGGGGGGGGGGGGGGGGGGGGGGGGGGGGGGGGGGGGGGGGGGGGGGGGGGGGGGGGGGGGGGGGGGGGGGGGGGGGGGGGGGGGGGGGGGGGGGGGGGGGGGGGGGGGGGGGGGGGGGGGGGGGGGGGGGGGGGGGGGGGGGGGGGGGGGGGGGGGGGGGGGGGGGGGGGGGGGGGGGGGGGGGGGGGGGGGGGGGGGGGGGGGGGGGGGGGGGGGGGGGGGGGGGGGGGGGGGGGGGGGGGGGGGGGGGGGGGGGGGGGGGGGGGGGGGGGGGGGGGGGGGGGGGGGGGGGGGGGGGGGGGGGGGGGGGGGGGGGGGGGGGGGGGGGGGGGGGGGGGGGGGGGGGGGGGGGGGGGGGGGGGGGGGGGGGGGGGGGGGGGGGGGGGGGGGGGGGGGGGGGGGGGGGGGGGGGGGGGGGGGGGGGGGGGGGGGGGGGGGGGGGGGGGGGGGGGGGGGGGGGGGGGGGGGGGGGGGGGGGGGGGGGGGGGGGGGGGGGGGGGGGGGGGGGGGGGGGGGGGGGGGGGGGGGGGGGGGGGGGGGGGGGGGGGGGGGGGGGGGGGGGGGGGGGGGGGGGGGGGGGGGGGGGGGGGGGGGGGGGGGGGGGGGGGGGGGGGGGGGGGGGGGGGGGGGGGGGGGGGGGGGGGGGGGGGGGGGGGGGGGGGGGGGGGGGGGGGGGGGGGGGGGGGGGGGGGGGGGGGGGGGGGGGGGGGGGGGGGGGGGGGGGGGGGGGGGGGGGGGGGGGGGGGGGGGGGGGGGGGGGGGGGGGGGGGGGGGGGGGGGGGGGGGGGGGGGGGGGGGGGGGGGGGGGGGGGGGGGGGGGGGGGGGGGGGGGGGGGGGGGGGGGGGGGGGGGGGGGGGGGGGGGGGGGGGGGGGGGGGGGGGGGGGGGGGGGGGGGGGGGGGGGGGGGGGGGGGGGGGGGGGGGGGGGGGGGGGGGGGGGGGGGGGGGGGGGGGGGGGGGGGGGGGGGGGGGGGGGGGGGGGGGGGGGGGGGGGGGGGGGGGGGGGGGGGGGGGGGGGGGGGGGGGGGGGGGGGGGGGGGGGGGGGGGGGGGGGGGGGGGGGGGGGGGGGGGGGGGGGGGGGGGGGGGGGGGGGGGGGGGGGGGGGGGGGGGGGGGGGGGGGGGGGGGGGGGGGGGGGGGGGGGGGGGGGGGGGGGGGGGGGGGGGGGGGGGGGGGGGGGGGGGGGGGGGGGGGGGGGGGGGGGGGGGGGGGGGGGGGGGGGGGGGGGGGGGGGGGGGGGGGGGGGGGGGGGGGGGGGGGGGGGGGGGGGGGGGGGGGGGGGGGGGGGGGGGGGGGGGGGGGGGGGGGGGGGGGGGGGGGGGGGGGGGGGGGGGGGGGGGGGGGGGGGGGGGGGGGGGGGGGGGGGGGGGGGGGGGGGGGGGGGGGGGGGGGGGGGGGGGGGGGGGGGGGGGGGGGGGCCATATCCAATTCGGCCCACAGCCGAATACTATTCTGGAGGCCCATATGGCTCCGGAATCAGGCAAGCAGCCTCCTTCGAAAGAAGGAGGTGCACCTATTCTGCCGGTGACCTCTGTCCATCAAGAGGCACCGGATACTCTACTGGAAGCGCTGCAAAGTGCTTCCATTGTTGAGGAACACCGTATCCTCATGGGTACGGTGGTTGAGAGGGTTCAGTCCGCTAAGAGCGGACTGATCGAAGCCTGCGCCAGCCTTCTAACAGGCTTTGAGGTATGCGACGTAATTTATGCAAAAAGAATGTCGTAGTATAGACAGTAGCCCCTGAGACTCTGTCCGGTGTTCAAAAATAAAGGCCGGACAGAGGATCGAATAATTTCGCAGGAGACTTAGCATAAGTGTCTATGTGAATAAGCAGGCTCTATGCTGGCTGCGACCTCCCATTCTACCGAAGTCTCCAAACTAAAGTAGAGTCTGGAGCGGGCCGAGGAAGAGCTCGGTCGTGTGAAAAAACAGCTAGAGGACAAGCAAGGTATGCAATGACCTATTCAGATCTAGAAAGATATGAATTGCTTGTGTTGATCATGTTATCATGATATTTCGTAGGAGCTGCGTCTGAGGTGGAGTCCCTTAAGAACGCGCTGGCCGAGGCCCAGAAGAGAGCGGCAAAGGAACAAGCCGCCCGCAAAAAACACGAGGCAAGGGTCGGGGAGGTCCAACAGGAGCTTCAGGACGCCGTAAAGAAATGCGAGTCCTTGGAGCGCAATATTTCGGACCAAGAGTCCGAACTAGCTAAAGCCCACCAAAGCGCACGAGAGGCCCGGGTTGAGGCCCAGGGCGCCCTCCAGGAAATCCAGGAGGCCAGGAAAATTGCGGCGGGTAAGGCCTTTATTATGCAGAGCAAATATGTGAGGAAAAGGTACCTCTTACTGACCCGGATTTGGAGTTCTCCAGGAGCATTTGCGGATCTGCTGCGCAGTGTTGCTGATGCTGCGGAGTTCTTCCGAGCCGAAGAGGGGAGCCTAACGGAGAAGCTGTTCTGGTCGCAATACCTTGCGCTAGAGCATCCGGTGCCCTTTAGCGATCAGCTGAAACAGCTGACCGAACTGCATAGGGTGGCCGAATTGGCCATGAAGGATTTGATAATCCGTCTGTGGCCTGCCGAAGCCATACCCAGCAGCTACTTCGGGCTCGTGAAGCGGCTGGTCGATGCCTGCCCTCGGCTTGATGCCATCAAGCGGTCGGTCTGCATCGAAGGTGCGCGGATGGCCTTCGCCCGTGTCAAGGTGCAGTGGGCAAAGATGAACACCGTCAAGCTCGCGACCGAGGGACCGCCCGCGGGCAAGGAGCACCATACACCCGAGCGGTATTTTGATGATGTCCTGGAGGGATCCCACATTGTAGAGGGCCAGTGCGCAAAAGACATTATCCTTGAATGAATACATTCATGTTATCCCATCCTGTATTATGAAACAAAGCCGATATGTAATATAATGCTTGTTGTTTATTTAAAATTTTGCCTCCTGTGCGACCGTTTTATTAAATCTGAGAGTTGGCCAGTCATCGGCTTCAGCCCCCACGTAGGTAGTACGGGGGTGTTTGGGTTGAAACCTAAACACTCTTGATCCAAGAGTTTGGTCCTTGACGGAGGTGTTTAGCGCAATGAACCAGGCAATCGGACTATGTGGCTTTATCACCCTCACTTAGCCATAGGAGTTTGACAATAGAAATGTAGGCGCAGCCCCTAGTTAGGATATGTTAATCCGGACTAGGGTGCTGTAGACACCCGATCGGGTGGAGGCCGACCCGTCGCATAATGCGGGAAAAAATCGCAAGAGATTTTAACCTCCGAATAGCTGACCAGCTCTCGCCGCATCATGATAGTTAGTTTTCGGCTTTTGCTACTGAGGTGTTTACCTGGATAAACCAGAAACACAATCACAGTAGTTCTCCCTTTACTACCCTAGCCGATAGGACGGAACGTAAGGTAGCAAGCACAGGAGCCGGGCAACCCAACTATTGACCAAAGACATGATTCGGAGCCAATGCATATAATGCTAAATTCAGGGTGCCAAACTATACTGTAAAAAGTGTTCGGACTTTGTAGCCGTAGTACGGAGCGCAATGAAGCCCCTGGCGAATTAAAGCGTACCAAAGTGTACGGGTGCAATCGATAAGAATAGTGAAATGAAATGAAGTAGTAAGGCAGTGCCACATAAGTTGGGCCGCAAACTGTTTCCATCATAATTTGATTAATACATCAAAGCGTATTTGTACAAATAGTGCGATAGGCAACATGGCTATTTAACATGCCGAGACCAAGGGGGAGCTGTGTGCGGGTCCTGAAAACAGGTAGAGTCATCGTCAAGAAGATCACCTAGAGATTCCCCCACACGTCTATGCTGCTTGCCACCTTGGTATATCCATCCTTCGAAAGGATTGATGATCAGGCCATCGTGAGGGACCTGTGGAAAAGAAACTTAAAAAGGATAAAAAGAAAAGGGAAAGTATGTGTGCCCGGGGAAGGTCGAGCCGTATTATGGGCCATAATCGAGTTATGCCTCCGTCTTTGCCCATGGTATTTGAGTGCGTAGTTATGTACGCGCGGTACGTATGCCGCCATTTGGTCGGGACTGAGACGGAGGCCGAATTGCTAGTCGAACTCCTGACGAGCTAGACTGTCAAGCTACGGAGTAGTCCGGACTCGTTTGACAGTGTCCGGGAGCTTGGCCGCCGAATTAAAATTCTTCTTGATAAGGCCGCTCTGTACTTCTGCTGCCAGGGCCGCGGTGTGCTCCTCGGTACGGAGGGAGCGTTCAGTGTTTCCATTGACTGTTATGACACCGCGTGGTCCGGTCATCTTGAGTTTGAGATAAGCATAGTGTGGCACCGCATTGAAATGAGCAAATGCAGTTCGTCCGAGCAGTGCGTGATAGCCACTGCGGAAGGGGACGATATCAAAGATCAAGTCTTCGCTTTGGAAGTTGTCCGGGGATCCGAAGACAACTTCCAAGGTGATTGAGCCCGTGCAGCGGGCCTCTACACCTGGTATTACTCCTTTAAAGGTAGTTTTTGTGGGTTTGATCCTTGATGGATCGATGCCCATCTCTCGGACTGTATCCTGATAGAGCAAGTTGAGGCTGCTGCCACCGTCCATGAGGACTCGCGTGAGGTGGAATCCATCAATGATTGGGTCGAGGACCAGTGCGGCTGAGCCGCCATGACGGATACTGGTCGGATGGTCCCTGCGATCGAAGGTGATCGGGCAGGATGACCATGGGTTGAATTTTGGGGTGATTGGCTCTATCGCATAGACGTCCCTGAGCTCGCGTTTACGCTCCCTCTTGGGGATATGGGTAACGTTTATCATGCTCACCGTTTTAACTTGGGGGGGAAACTTCTTCTGTCCCCCTGTGTTCGGCGGACGTGGCTCCTCGTCGTCGTCCTCACTTTGCAACCCCTTCTCCTTGTTCTCGATATTTAACTTGCCGGCCTGTTTAAAGACCCCACAACTTCTGTGGGTATGATTGGCTGGTTTATCGGGGGTGCCGTGAATCTGACATGGATGATCGAGTATGCGGTCCAAGCTGGATGAGCCCGGATTGTTTCTTTTAAATGGCTTCTTTCGCTGGTCGGACTTGGAGCCACTGAATCCGGTGTTGACCGCCGTGTCATCGGTATTGTCACCATTGCTTCGACGCTTGTGCCTGTTGCGTCTGGGCTTGCCGTTGCTATTTCTGGCTTCAGAGGTGCCAGGTTCACTTGCATTATTATTGCTACGGGCTAGCCAGCTATCTTCGCCAGCACAAAAGTGGGTCATAAGTGCCTTGAGGGCTGCCATGATCTTTGGCTTTTCTTGGCCGAGGTGTCAGGCGAGCCATTCATCGCGGATGCTATGCTTAAAGGCCACTAGGTCTTTGGCATCCGGACAGTCGATGATCTGGTTCTTTTTAGTTAGGAACCTAGTCCCGAATTTCCTGGCCTACTCTTCGGGCTATTGAACTATGTGACTTAAGTCATCGGCATCCGGAGGTCGGACGTATGTACCTTGGAAGTGGTCGCGGAAGGCGTCTTCCAAGTCCTCCTAGCTGCCAATGGAGTTTTCTGGCAGGCTGTTTAACCAGTGTCGAGCTGGTCCCTTGAGTTTTAGCGGGAGGTATTTGATGGCATGAAGATCATCACCGTGGGCCTTATGAATATGGATAAGAAAGTCCTCAATCCATACCGCGGGATCTGTTGTTCCATCATATGATTCGATATTCACGGGTTTAAACCCTTCTGGGAATTCGTGCTCCATTACTTCATCAGTGAAGCAGAGGGGGTGTGCGGCGCCTCTATATCGGGCTAGGTCACGATGTAGCTCGGATGGAGTTCGTCTGCGGTTTTTGGCTCGGACGTGGTTATGCTTGTCACGTCCGGCTAGATAGCCGTCGTCACGCGTCGGGGCATGCCCCTGCGATCCGTAGATTGATCTGGTCTGACCTGCTCTATTTTCCAGGTCCTGCCACAGGTCATATGTATATCCCCGAGCTGTTGTGTCTCTACCTTTACGGCGCGGTGGTATGGGCTGGTGTTCGGCTTGAGTTGCCACTTTGTCCCGGCCACGTAGTGGTCGGTCAGCCGCGTTACGCACTAATGGTATGGGCTCAAGTGCCTCGTCATCGAATTGAGGTAGCAGTTTACGCTTCGGGTAACTTTTGGTTGGGCGCTCGAGGCCGTATTCCTTGGCTGCCAGGACATTAGTCCACCTATCGTTGAATAGGTCTTGGTCAGCTTGAGCTGCTGCTGCTTCTTTTTCAGGCTCCTTGCAGTGGCTATTAGCCGGCGCTTAAAGTGCTCCTGCTCGAGAGGTTCCTCAGGCACGATAAAGTCTTCGTCGCCAAGGCTTACCTCGTCCTCGGAGAGTGGAAGATAATTACTGTCCTCCGAGTCTTCGTTTACAGCCTGTTCATCATGGCTAACTTGCCCATCTTCCCGATCGTCCTGCTCGAAGGTTGGCTCGACGGGGTTTTCTTGGTCTTCGGCGTCGTCCAGAGTATTGTTATCTCTCGTGCCGGTATTGCTGTCTTTTCCATGGTGTGATTTAGAGCGGCGCCGCTGACGTCGGTGCTTTGGTTGTATCTCAGGAGGTTTATCCTCGACTGGATTCTTCTCATTATCGCCGTTACCCGCTTTGGGTGTATCCACCATGTACACGTCATACGAAGAGGTGGCTGTCCAGCGTCCGATAAACGGCAGGCTTTGGGCCTGCTCCTCTTCGGCATCGTCGTCCATACCGTCGATGTCTTCGGAGCCATAATCGAGCATGTCAGTTAAGTCCTCGATAGTGGTTATGAAGTGGGTGGTGGGTGGGACGTAAAATTCCCCTCTCTCAGCCCCTAGTCCGGGCTGGGCGTAGTTCGGACGTTGCTCCTCTGTAATGACGAGGGATCGCATCAAGTCCAAAGCCTCGCTTAAAGGCGATGTTTGGCCAAGGAGAAAAGAGTCCGTGGAGTACGGCGGGAAGGAGACTTCTTGGCCGAGCTCACACGATGCTGACTTCGAGGGTTCGGAGCCAGTGTCCGGAGAAGAGTCCGGCTTCCTGATGGTTGCCAGCGACACTGCTTCCTCCGGTTCTCCCGGACTGGGCTTAGTGGCCGCAGATAGTTCAGCGGGCTCAGGAATCCCGTCTTCGGACCTGGTAATGCGCCCCGGATCTAAGGCCAGAGCGGAGGTTGGGGTCGTGAACCCTTGGAAGATCAAGTCTCCTCGGATATCAGCGACATAGTCCAGATTTCCAAAACTAATCTGGTGACCTGGGGCGTGCTGTCGATCTGCTCTAGATGGCCAAGCGAGTTGGCCCGCAGTGCAAAGCCGCCGAACACAAAGATCTGGCCGGGGAGAAAGACCTCCCTCAGGGCAGTATTGTTGTAGATGATGGATGGAGCCATCGAACCTTCTGACGACGACACAGCGGAACTCTCAATGAAAGCACCAATGTCGGTGTCAAAACCGGCGGATCTCGGGTAGTGGGTCCCGAACTGTGGGTCTAAGGTCGATGGTAACAGGAGACGGGGGACACAATGTTTACCCAGGTTCGGGCCCTCTGGATGGAGGTAATACCCTACTTCCTGCTTGATTGATCTTGATGAATGTGAGGATTACAAGAGTTGATCTACCACGAGATCGTAATGGCTAAACCCTAGATGTCTAGCCTGTATGATTATGATTCTGCCCTACGGACTAAACCCTCCAGTTTATATAGACACCGGAGGGGCCTAGGGTTGTACGGAGTCGGTTTACAGAGGAAGGAATCTTCATATCCGAACGCCAAGCTTGCCTTCTACGCAAAGGAGAGTCCCATCCGGACATGGGAGGAAGTCTTCTGTCTTGTATCTTCATGGCCCATCAATCCGACCCATGTCATATAGCCCGGACGCCCGAGGACCCCTTAATCCAGGACTCCCTCAGCATCCACGACATTGGCATTGATGGCCCAGAATAAGGATATGAATATGTTGCATGAAGATTCTCACATTGCCAATACTGATCCTCATATTTGCGCCTTGGAGGTGATCTTGGTTTCTTTGCATGATTTGGCCGATAAGCATTCTTCTCTTCACTCTTCTTTTGATATTTATCCAATTGTTCAGCGAAAGTTATTTTTGATTTCTTACACTTGCGCTTATTCCGGCCTCTGTTTTCTTTTGGTTTGGTTTCCTTGATCATTGGATTTGCTTGCTGCCCCCCAGTCCTTGGCGTCTTCATTGTAGCTTCAATGGAATTCTCACCCTCAAGTTTATGTTCATTGTGCTCTTCAACAAATTCTCTACTTGAAGGCTTGATCCCGTCACCTATAGTTTTTACCTTCTCTTTAGATGGATCAGCTTGAAGCAGCCGATGCAAAAATGTTTTGCAATCAAGACCAATCAGAATAGACTGGTCATCCTTTGGTGTCTCAACAATTCTCAATCATCCCTTATCAATGGCCGATTTGACTATTTGGTGAGACATATTGCAATCTTCAAAATTATGTTTGAATGAATGATGCAGCCTACAATACATTCGTCCTTGAATTGATGGCTTGACATGGTGATCAAGAATTCTTATGTAATTATTTTTTAGCAACAAATCAAATATTTGATCACACATGCTTGAATTGAAGGTATACATCTTATTTTCTAGCCGATCTTGGTGTGAGAATGGCTTTGGAGGTAAGCAAACGAATGGTTCAGATTTGGAATCTCTCCATTCGGCTATGCAATGTGTTTTGCACGCTATATCTGATGTCTTCCGATAAGATATTATAATAGCATCGGTTTTCTCAAAAGAATTTAACCTTGCCTTTGAATTTCTGAAATGAAGATAGTTAGAATATACATGTCTCAATTGATACCAAGTGTAAACCAAGTAAGAAATAAGCAAAGCTACCCAATTGGATATGAACTCCAGATAAATCAATGGGGAAAGCTTTTGTTGCAACAATAAGTCACTATCGGTCTTTATAAATGGTGTAATGGGTTGACCGATATGTTCTATAACAATTTTATTGCTAACAAGTAAATTACCCTTCTTCATTGGTCTTTCAAAGTTACTTATGAGAAAATTTCTAATAGATGCATCAATAATAAAGTTGTGACCAAATCTGAAAATAGGTAAATTACTCGCTAGGCATACCTCTTCAAATACATTGGGAAAGCATGATGGTGGTGTGACTTGAACAATATCTTGCTTCGTCTTTCGATGGCTCCCCAACACCTTGTCATCATCTTTTTCTTGATTCCGTGCATCATTACTTTGAAGATCCTTGTCAGCCGAACTTTGTTCGGCTACTTGCTCTTGTCGTTGAGGCTTGTCAATTTCTACGGCACGGAACTCATAGGGTAGGAAGTAGGTTCCATTAACTTCAGAAAAATCAAGCATGACTGTTTTCCTATGCTTGCCATGCCCTTTCTCAATGATGCTTGCCTCTTTGGATTTGATGGATTCGAAATATATACTACTTGATTCGGCTTTTCCAACCGAAGCACTTTTAGTTTCCGAATCATCATTCTTTTCACCAGTTATATCAATTGGCAAGGCTTCTTTTCTTTGAGCCAATTCCCTATCAATTCTCTCTTGGCGAAGTACTTGCACCCTATCATGCAAAGCTTTAACTCCCCTCTCAGTTTGCCCCCCAATGCTTTTAGGATCTTTCGGCAACGAATTGTTAGTGTTGCCAAAATTTTGCAATTGTGTAGGGGGTGTATAATATGTTGCGGTACAAGGTGGAGGTGTATGCACTGCTGTATAACCATATGTTCTTTCGCCAATTCTATCAATGGATGAAGTTTCATCTTCTTGTAAAACTCTAGCCTTATTGCAGCATAATCAGGAAACAAACCTTTTTTATATTGTTCAAGGCAAAGAGCACTAATCCTCTTGTTTTGTGCCAAGCTCTTTTTTAGCGCAGCCACAACCGCTTCTGGAAGGGATTGCTTCGCAATACTTTCAGATTCTTTCGGCAATGATTCGTGAGTGTTGCCGAAATTCTTGAATTGCATAGAGCATGCATTATATGCTACAGTATTAGATGATGACACGTGTGTTCCTCCTACCAAATTTTCACTTATTCGGCTATGACCATGAAGGTGCGGGGCCGAATTATGAAATCTACAGTTGCAGACGGTGCTGAAAATTTACTAACATGAGGTGTAGCATATGATGGTTGAGAGTAACTGGCCGAGAAGCTAGTAGTAGCATGGCCAATTCTCCCATCCACTGGCAAGGTTGGATTCACATATTGAAAATTATTTGCCGATGAATAAAAGGGTGAAACACTTTCTTGTATGCTGTTGGAAATTTTAACATGAGGTGTGATGTCTGCTAGAACCACGTCGGTATTTCCCCAAAGAGGAAAGGATGATGCAGCAAAGCAAACGGTAGGTATTTCCCTCAGTGATGAGACCAAGGTTATCGAACTAGTAGGAGAACCAAGCAACACTATGTAAACAGCACCTGCACAGAAATAACAAATACTCGCAACCCGACGTGTTAAAGGGGTTGTCAATCCCTTTCGGGTAACGGCGCCAGAAATTGGCACGTGGACGGGAGAAAGTTGTAATAGATTGGATAATTGGATCACAAATAAAATAAAGTGCAGCAATGTATTTTTGTATTTTTGGTTTAATAGATCTGAAAATTAAAGCAAATAAAATAGATCGCAAAGGCAAATATAATAAAGAAGAGACCTGAGGGCCGTAGATTTCACTAGTGGCTTCTCTCGAGAAAAATACCAAACGGTGGGTAAACGAATTACTGTTCGGAAATTGATAGAACTTCAAATAATCATGATGATATCCAGGCAATGATCATTATATAGGCATCACGTCCAATATTAGTAGACCGACTCCTACCTGCATCTACTACTACTACTCCACACATCGACCGCTATCCAGCATGCATCTAGTGTATTAACTTCATGGAGAAACGGAGTAATGCAATAAGAACGATGACATGACGTAGACAAGATCTATTTATGTAGAAATAGACCCCATCTTGTTATCCTTAATAGCAATGATACATACGTGTCATTTCCCTTTCTGTCACTGGGATCAAGAACCGTAAGATCAAACCCATTACAAAGCACCTCTTCCCATTGCAAGATAAATAGATCAAGTTGTCCAAACAAAACCCAAATATTGGAGAAGAAATACGAGGCTATAAGCAATCATGCATATAAGAGATCAAAGAAGACTCAAATAACTTTCATAGATAAAAAGATAGATCTGATCATAAACTCAAAGTTCATCGGATCCCAACAAACACACCGCAAGTTACATCATATGGATCTCCAAGAGACCATTGTATTGAGAATCAAACGAGAGAGAGGAAGCCATCTAGCTACTAACTACGGACCCGTAGGTCTACAAAGAACTACTCACGCATCATCGGAGAGGCACCAATGGACATGATGAACCCCTCCGTGATGGTGTCTAGATTGGATCTGGTGTTTCTGGAACTTGCGGCGGCTGGAATTGATTTTCGTCGACTCCCCTAGGGTTTCCGAAATATTGGGGTATTTATAGAGCAAAGAGGTGGTGCGGGAGGCCACCGAGGTGGGCATAACCCACCTGGGCGTGCCTGGGCCCCCAGGCGTGCCCTGGTGGGTTGTGCCCCCCTCGGTGCACCCCTCTGGTACTTCTTCGGCCCATCTTGTGTCTTCTGGTCCAGAAAAAATCCACAAAAAGTTTCGATGCGTTTGGACTTCGTTTGGTATTGATTTCCTGCGATGTAAAAAACATGCAAAAAATAGCAACTGGCACTGGGCACTATGTCAATAGGTTAGTACCAAAAAATGATATAAATTGACTATAAGATGATTGTAAAACATCCAAGAATGATAATATAACAGCATGGAACAATCAAAAATTATAGATACGTTGGAGACGTATCAAGGTGTTTGAAATTGATTAACCAAACCATCATGTTGTTCATCGGCATATGGATTTGTGGGGTTGCCGATGCATGGGAGTTTGGATACATATGTTGTACGTTGCTAAAATCATAAGAATTTGAAGCATGAAGATTGTTTTGCATCGGCCCTTACGCATAATTAGATGCATGATTGATAAAACTAGGGCTAGCCGATACATTATGCTCATTAGGTGATTTAGCAACAACATATGGATTATTTGCATCTACAAAGGGAAATTGGGTATTCATATTACCTTTGTAGATTGCAGCAACTTAATGATGATCCCTTTGTAGCAAGAACGGGCTGGAGACCGTTCAAAGCTTCGTCCCCAACGGAGTCGCCAAAAAGTTCGCACACGAACACGTCACCGTGTACCCTCGACGCCGGGGGTGATGCACCACAGCTCACGTCGAAGGAGACCCGGCCAGAAGAGCGGTACGCAGGCAATCCGCGGGTGCTTTAGAGGACCCGAAACCCCACACGCCCGGGAGGGACCCCGTCTGGACGCGCGGCGGCTATGGGCTGCCCTAGGTCGACCTAATCGCCCCTAAGGCCTCGAGGTTCGCCGCCCTGCAAGGAAGAATAACGAACGAAGAACGAGAAGAAAGATACAAGAGTGGGGGATAGATGAACTCGAAAAAGTAGTAGATGTGTTGTTCGATTGTGTGTTGTTCAATCAGCCGTCACCCCTTAGGTATATAAGAGGCGGCTGGACTTCCCGTGCAAGGAAAAGGCTTGGATTCACGTCCAAAACCCTAGTCAAATTCGGATTGGTTTTGTCCAAACTTTCCAAAACTGTTCGGTTTAAAACTGCTGCACCTTGCGGGTATTTTTTTGAGGTGGTAAACCACCTCGAATGGAAACGAGCCCAAAAGCAGTCCTGACCATTTCGACGAGACGAACAACTTTCTTGCTGAACGTTTTTGATTTGAAGCCATCTTTTGGCCCAAAATGGTCACGCAAAACATCTATTTGCTCGCGCTACCCATCAGACATGTGTGTGGTGGGGCGCGCCATATTTTGCCTCCTGACAGGGCTGTATTCCGATAACTCTAACTTTTGCATATGAACTCGGATTGGAACGATTTTTATATCAAAATCAATCGTTTCGACGGGAAGAAGACAATTCGTGTAGATCATTTTTCCATATGAGGGCGTCTTGTGGGTGTAATCAGCCGAATAGTGTTCTAAATACAAAATCTCAGTAGTTCGAACACAACTTCGGCCTTAGAGACGAGATTGGATGGCTATGGCCCAAATATCAAAGTTTCTCCTTTTGTTAATACAGAACTTTCTCACTTTGAGCACTTTTCCATTTGAGGCCATCTTAATTGTGTTTTTGACCATGCCAAAATCTGATGTCAACAGATGGCAGAAACGAGCAACGAGGGCAGAGCGACGAGGCTCTCGCGCGGGCGCGTGCGTACGGCTCAAGCTGGCATTGGCCGGCTTGTGGGCTTGTGTGGCCCATGCACGTAGCACAGACGCAGGTGGAAAGATGGGCCAGTAGCAGGAGGCAGCAACGCTTAGATCGGACCAAGCTGGAAGCGTGAAGGCGGCGGTGGCGTAACACGCAAAGGCAGCGATGCAGGTGCGTGCGCAGGCAGTGGGTGTAGGTCACGCGTGTCCTAGCTAGGGTAGCACGCGGTCAAGCAGGCGCAAGGCCTAGGCTGTGAGGTCCAAAGAGTTGGACGTGCTCGTGGTTGTTGTAGAAGGTTGCTTCGTGAGATTTGTTAAAAGGAAAAAAGACGTCAGATATCTGTGTGTTGGTGTAATGAAAACCAGGGTCCCACTAACCTCTGAAGATGGGCCATGACAGTGCTCAGCAACGCCCGGCAATCATTTCGCCGGCAAGCACTACTACCGCGCGGGGAGCGTCTCTCCCACGACATGGATGAGCACTCAAGCAAACCAACCAGAAGACGAAGACCCCTGGCAAGATCCTTGCCGGGGACGGCCGAAGACCCCCGGCAAGATCCTTGCCGGGGACGGCCACGAGACCCCCGGCAAAATCCTTGCCGGAGACGCTCACAAGACCCCGGCAAGACCCTTGCCGACCCCGGCAAGACCCTTGCCGGGGACGTCTGCGGGGCCACAACCGGGCCCGCACCTACCAAGGTTTTGCTGTCCCATGGCCGTTTCGACGCGGCAACTAGCCTGCCAAACTAGGCACGCACCTGCGTGGCAGCATGCAGCCTCCAGGCCAACTAAGCAAGCATCTGCGTGGTGGCACGCAGATCTTCGTGAAGACTCTGTCACCGCACCAGCACAACAACCTGCCAGCCTGCATGGCACTGCATGCCTCGTTGGCCTGGACGCGTGTCGAAGCAAGGCGAGGCGGCCATGGACGGGACGGACTCTGTCGCCGTCCCCAATAAAGCGAGAGGACACATAAGCGGCGCTTTAAGTGCGTTTGTCATGTGATGTCAGGCGATAAGCTTGTACACTGTAGATACTTTCCACCTCATGTGTGCCACTGTGGCGACCCCTTTGACATATAAAAGGAGGCCCGAGGCGTACTGAGGATGGATTCGGACTTTTCGGACTAGGCATGCACCACAGCTAGTTCAAGAGCTCAAGAACACCAAATATACACCAAAGCAGGACTAGGGTATTACGCATCATTTGTGGCCCGAACCTGGATAAAATTCCCCCGCGTTGATATTCTAAACCCGCTCTTTCCGCAGCCCCGTGCCACGCCAACCGTAGTAGGGATTCCCTGTGATCCCATAGGTGTCGTTTCCCCGACACTGTGTGTGTATATTTTCCATCGGAAGCAAAGAAAAAGCAGGGACGGTGAAGCTTTGGGGATGCATGTGAGCAAGGATGAACTAGAATTTTTTGATCTTGTCCGCACGTGCGTATAAGGCTTGTGGAGCCTGGAGCGCGTCGTGAGGGATCATGCAGACACAGGGCGTCAATCAATGCACGATGTGCAGGCGGACACGACGCAGGGTGGAGCATGTTTGCAGTTGGATAATCTCGGCTGGGTCGGACTGGACTGTCTGAAGGATCGATAGGGATGTCGGTCAAAGCATAAGACGGCAGTGATTTCAGCGACGACAACATAGGAGCGTGATGCTAATGGTGGCCGACTTCTGGGGCGTGGAAACACGTGGTGCAGGCCTGAGGGCTTGTGCGGCTTCGACAGACTATGGCGCGAGGTTGATTCAAGATGGTGCAAACATGAGAGAGCTTGAAGTCCATAGGTGCGGGGTAGCATGGCGCAGCTACATGGAGTCATGTTGAAGGTGGAGCTGAGGTCTGGTGGAAGACTTCACTCTGTGCTGATGGAGGGGCTATGGCGTAAGTCGATAGAGAGTCGAAGCCTATTTCAGTGGGATAGCGAGAGACACGTCGATCGGACTGGGGCCCATTGGTCTGATGGAGACGTGATACTCGACACCGGTCGGTGATGATCGGTGGTTCTCTGCAGTGGGGGTTGAGGCAGTGTGGGCTAGCTACCCGGGAAACTCGACTAGAACAGCAGAGGCTCGATGCGGTGACAGCGGCGAGGCGTGCGGTAAGCACGGGACACAGCGACAGGCCAAGGCACTAGTGATCAGACATGTGGCCAGAAAAATTGTGCAGGGGGTGCTGAAGCAGTGTTGGCGAGTACCAGATTCAAGTTGGTGACTGGGTCTATCGGTGCCGGTTGATGGACAGGAGTTGACCATGGGGAATCTGAGAAAGTGGCGGACAGTCTGAAATTGTCAAAAGCTGATAGAGTACATGGCCGTATACTCTGTGGTGTTTAGTGCACATGGCAAAGTGTGGATGACAAAGGAGGTGGAGTGCTATAGCTGTGGGACATGCCAGAGACTATCCGGAAGAAGGGTGAGACAACTATGAATTTGACCCAGGGTGACACAGGGCGACGGTGAAATTCCTGCAAGTTTCAGACAGACGGTCAAGAAAGAGCGGTGATGTTGAGTTTAGGTAACTCTTATATGTGGCGTCCAATATGTGAGTTGTTCACTTTCACGCAGGTCAATGATCGGTGTGTGATGGCGTTGAGCGGATACTCCGGAAGTTGGGAGCACAAAGTAGAGTAAAGAGGAACTTAATTTGCTCGAGTGTTGACACTGAAGAAGACGAGAAGGGACTACAGTTGCAGGTGGAGTCACGTGGAGTCTGGGAGTAGCAGCGGTGATCATGGCGTATCTCAAGTCCAATGTACATGGAGGTTCAGCGCATCGGTGAATTCAAGGTGGTGAAAAATATTCGCCAAGGTGGAGTTTTTTAGAGTTGTGTCGAATATTATTGTACAAAGGTAGGTTACAATTGGACTTGGCTTTGGACTGTGTGTAGACATGGTAGGATTTGTGTCCTAGTAGGACACTTGTATCCTAGGCCTCTCATATATATCGGAGGTAGACACACGATGTAACCTATGCCAACATAATAGCACAGGCACGCGGGGGAGCCGGCGGCGTGTGCCGGCGCCTGGGCGGCCGGGGTGCGGTATTGTGACAGTGTCATGGGGAGGAGCCCCGTAGTCATGCCCCGGGGATGTAGCCATATCGGTGAACCTTGTTAACAAATCTCGGTGTCGTGCTCGTGTGATTGCTTGGTCCTCGATGATCGACTATGCGCCTCAGACTTATTCTAACAGAGATCACGATGGATGAAGGAATAAGGAGTAGCAAGAGCCTAAGCTTGGGGATTCCCCATGGCCCCCGGGGGGGGGGGGGGGGGGGGGGGGGGGGGGGGGGGGGGGGGGGGGGGGGGGGGGGGGGGGGGGGGGGGGGGGGGGGGGTGCTATGATTTGTTAGAATTGCTCTTTATGCTTCACTTAAATTTTTTGAGCTATGGAATTGCTCTAGTGCTTCACTTATATCTTTTTGAGCACGGTGTGCTTTAGTATTTTTGAAGAAATCCTCTCACGCTTCACTTAGATTTATTTAAGAGTTAGTAAATTTTTGAAGAAATTGTCTCATGCTTCACTTATATTATTTTGAGAGACGAAAAATTGTATGCTCATGTTCTTCACTTAAATTTGTTTGAGCTTATCAAAAGCAATTGCAACATATGAAATTAGTCCCAAAGTGATAGATATTCAAGAAGGATATAATAAAAACTTTCATGAAGATCATTGGACAAAATAAACTTGATTCTTTGTAATAGTTTTGAGATGTGATGATTGTGATATGTGAGTCATGTTGATGAGTAATTATGCTTTAGTAAGAATATTGGTGTTAAGGTTTGTGATTCCCTATGCAAGCACGAAAGTCAATAGTTATGCAATGGAATTACATCCTACTTCTGGTGCATTATTCAGTGTTAGTTATCCTTAATGCTCGCCTACATGATTTTTCGTTTCTTGGTTGGTGGCTTCTCAATCTTTTTGCTAGCCTCCATTTGTACTAAGTAGGAATACTACCTGTGCATCCAAAATCCTTAAAACTAGTTTTGCCACATGAGTCCACCATACCTACCTATATGCGGTATTTCTGTGCCATTCTAAGCAAATTTGTATGTGCCATCTCTAATTTCCAAAATAAATTTCCTTTTTGTGTGCCGGTACCGCTCATGGAGCGGCGGGGGGTGGCCAATATTTTATATGCTAGATGTGTTATTCTCAAGTTGAGTGTTTATTCACTTGTCATTGCACGAGAGTATGGCGGTAATAGGGATGCCCAGTCCCGAAATTAAAAATAAATTTACTTTATGTTGTCAAATAATAAATTCCTTGGAAAGTGTTGGTATGGACGGCATCCGTGGATACGGCTAGCTGTGGAATGTGAAAGAATGGTGGAAAAAGGACTAAACTTTATTTTCTGTTTGGGAACCGCCTATGGTATATCTAGCATGGAAAGTGTTGGGAATTACTCGGTTGTTTTCGTTGGCAGGAATAGTATACCTCTCAAAAATGTTTTATCTCTCAATTTTTGCTTTGAGCTCTGGCGCCTCTACAAATCCCTACTTTCCCTCTGCGAAGGGCCTTTCTATTTACCTTATGCAATTTTTATTTTTATTTGAATCTCCATCTTCTCTTATAAAGCACCAACTAAGGGGCACTATGATCGTACTTGAGCATTGGATGTAGCTAATATGCGAGTGTGTTTCATGAACGGGTCAATGATTGAGCATGATGGGCTAGGGATAACTTGCTTTAGCATTGATATTTTGAAAGACGTGGTTGTTTATATGCTTGAGTATTGAAATCTTCATGTCAAAACTAGACTATTACTTTGAACCATACAAAAGTCCATATGTCCATGCTATAAAAGAAAAGAATATGTGATGAACATGTTAGGCAGCATTCCACATCAAAAAATTTGTTTTTATCATTTACCTACTCGAGGACGAGCAGGAATTAAGCTTGGGGATGCTGATACGTCTCCAACGTATCTATAATTTTTGATTGTTCCATGCTGTTATATTATCATTCTTGGATGTTTTCAATCATTTTATAGCAACTTTATATCATTTTTGGGACTAACCTATTAACATAGTGCCCAGTGCCAGTTGCTGTTTTTTGCTTGTTTTTTACTTCGCAGAATATCAGTACCAAACGGAGCAAAACTTTTTGGAGAATTTTTATGGACCAGAAGGAACAACATGGGCCAAAGAAGTACCAGAGGGGTGCCCCGAGGGGGCACAACCCACCTGGGCGCGCCCTTGTGGGTTGTGCCCACCTCAATGGCCTCCCGCACCGCCTCTTCACCCTATAAATACCCAAATATTCCAGAAATCCTAGGGGAGTTGACGAAACACAATTCCAGCCGCCGCAAGTTCCAGAAGCACGAGATCCAATCTAGACACCATCACGGAGGGGTTCATCATCCTCATTGGTGCCTCTCTGATGATGCGTGAGTAGTTCATTATAGATTGATACGTCTCCGACGTATCTATAATTCGTTAAGTATTCATGCCATGTTTACAACAATTCCATATGATTTTGGTATGATTTGATTAGAACTAACCCGGACTGACGCTGTTTTCAGCAAAACTACCGTGGTGTTGTTTTTGTGCAGAAATAAATGTTCTCGGAATGGGATGGAAATCTACGGAGAAAATTTTGGAAAATATGAAAAATAATGGAGCAAAAATATACCAGAGGGGAGTCCCGGGGCCACCACAAGGGTGGGGGCGCGCCCTCCGTCCTTGTCGTCTCCTCGTGGGCCCGCCTGATGTGAAACCGACACCAACTCCTCCTATAAATCCTAAAAACCCTAGAACAGAAGAGAGATCGGGAGTTCCACCTCCATAAGCCTCTATAGCCTCGAAAAACCAATCTAGGCCCTCTCTGGCACCCTGCCGGAGAGGGCCAACATCACCGGAGACCATGGAGGAGGAAGCCGGAGGGGTCACCATCGCCATGGAGGCCAAGGACCAGAGGGAGAACCTTTCCCCATCTAAGGGGGAGGCCACAGAGGAGGAAGCACAAAGGGGATAACCGCTCCCCCTCTCTCTTGGTGGCGCCGGAGTGCCATCGGGGGAACCATCGCCGCGGTGATCATCTTCATCATCACCATCCTCATCTCTTTTACGCGGTCCACTCTCCCGCACCCCGCTGTAATCCCCTACTTGAACATGGTGCTTTATGCCACATATTATGATCCAATGATGTTTTTCCATCCTATGATGTTTTGAGTAGATTTATTCTGTCTTTTGGGTTGATTGATGATATAGATTGGTTTGAGTTGTATGTTTTATTTTGGTGATCTCCTATGGTGCCTTCCGTGCCACACACACATGAGAGATTCCCGCTGTAGGGTGTTGCAATACGTTCATGATTCGCTTATAGTGGGTTGCTTGAGTGACAGAAGCAAAAACCCGAGTAAGGGGGTTGTTGCGTATGGGATAAATTAGGGGACTTGATGCTTTAATGCTATGGTTGGGTTTTACCTTAAAGATCTTTAGTAGTTGCGGATGCTTGCTAGAGTTCCAATCAAAAGTGCATATGATCCAAGTAAAGAAAGCATGTTAGCTTATGCCTCTCCCTCATATGAAATTGCAATGACGACTACCGATCTTGTTAACAATTGCCTAGGACAATTCAATAAACCGATCCATCATTATTCCATACTTGCTATTTATAATATATAGTAATATATTCTAACTTTATGATAATAGCACCTTCTTTTATATTTTAGTTCTCCCATATCATGCAAAGTTATCCTCTTCGTACCCACAACGTAGTTTTATTTCTCGTTTCTAGTTGCAAGCAAACGTTCGGCGTACGTAGAGTCGTATTAGTGGCAGATAGGACTTGAGAGAATATTGATCTTACTTTTATCTCCTTGTGGGTTCGACACTCCATACTTATCACTTCCACCTTTGGAAATTTCTACGATGATTCCTTGCACTTGAGGATTATCAAGCTCTTTTCTGGCGCCGTTGCCGGGGAGCAATAGAGTGGGGTTGATATTTTTGTGTATACTTGTTTGCTTTTTTCACTAAGTAGATTTTTTTCCCTTTTGTTTTTCTTTAGTTGTGGGTGAAACAAACAAAAAATTTACAAAATGAAAATACCAAAAAGAAATTACTTGCCTCTTATGCCTAAAAACATTTTCAAAAAGAGAAGTGATTGGGAGGTTATGCATTGGAGAAGTGAGGGTCGACCTTGAACACTTGTGTTCATGCTCATGGAAACAATGTAGAATTTGTCATGGAAGTTTCTCAAAAATAAGTATCCCCTTGTATATAGTCATTGTATTATAAAAATAATATGCCAAGGTTTGGTTTTAGAATGTTTAAATTGCTTGTTTGGTGTGTGCAGCAGAAAAACAGAAACTTTGTCTGTAGTGGTTGAATTCTTATTTTTTACTGGAGCATGATAAAATCTTGAAATTTTTACAAATTACTGCTCTGCAAAAATTTTATACTGTCCTAATTGTTTTAGAATTTTTGAGGTTACATAAGTATACAAAAGTTCCAGATTGCTACAGACTGTCCAGTTCTTGACAGATTCTGTTTTCTATGTGTTGTTCGCTTATTTTGATGAATCTATGGGTTGTATCTGGGGGTATGAACCATGGTGAAGTTGGAATACAGTAGGTATAATGCTAATATTAAATTGGAATGAGTTTACAACATTACCTAAAGGTAGTGATTTGCTTTATTATACAAACGGATCTCACAAAGTTTTTATGTTAAGTTTTGTGTGGATAAAGTGTTCGAAGAACGAGGAGTTACCGATATGAGAAGAACAAGGAGAGGCAAGACTTCAAGCTTGGGGATGCCCAAGGCACCCCAAGTAAATATTTCAAGTATACTCAAGCATCTAAGCTTGGGTATGCCCCGGTTGGCATCCCATCTTTCTTCTTCAACAATTATCGGTATACCTCAGTTTTTGTTTTGTTCACATATATGTGTCTTTCGAAGTTTACTTTTCTTTTCTTTTCCTTTACGTACCATGCTAGTGTGAGATAGCCCTTCATTTATTTATAGAATGCTCTTTGTGCTTCACTTAAATCATTTGAGTACGGCTTTATAGAATGCTTCGTGTGCTTCACTTATATATTTTGAGCTTGGATGTTGGTAAATCTATATTAATTGTAGAATGCTCTATGAACTTCACTTATATCTTTTGGAGTATGAATAAGACTATCATCGGAAGTGGGTTTGTAAGAGTGTCAACTTTAGGAAGTAATGATCCCACTATTTTGGAGGATGTTGAATCTTAGTGTGATAATTATGAAAGTGGATTTGGAGAGGTCATGACTTTATTTAGTGATGAGGGGGCACTATTTCGGAAGAGGTTCCAATTGATTATGAGAACAAAGTTGCTATCTATGGTGACTATTGTGATGACATATATGATATAAGGAATAATGATAACCATGAAACTTGTCATCATGATTTTAATTTTCAATTGTATTATGCCTCACACGATAGTTATTTTTGTTGAGTTTGCTCCCACTACTATTCATGAGAATAAATTTGCTTATGTGGAGAGTAATAAAATTTCTATGCTTATGAATCATGAAAAGAATGGTTTGTGTGATAGTTATATTGTTGAATTCATTCATGATGCTACTGAAAATTATTATGAGGGAGGAATATATGCTTGTATGAATTGCAATAACATCAAGTTTCCACTCTATGTGTTGAAAATCTCGATGTTATGCTTGTTTTGCCTTCCTATGCTAGTTGATTCTTGCTCCCATAAATTGTTTTCTCACAAAATCCCTATGCATAGGAAGTGGGTTAGACTTAAATGCGCTTGCCACATGTGTTTCATGATGCTCTCTTTGCGTTTGAATTCTTTACTTTTATGTGAGCATCATTGAAATCATCATGCCTAGCTAGAAAGGCATTAAAGAAAAGCACTTGTTGGGAGACAAAACAACACTTATACCTACTGTATTTACATGTCCACATGATTAAGCTACTGTAGTAATCATGTTTTATAGCTTTTTCTTCAATAAAGTGCCAAGTAAAGCCTTTGGGGTAGTGTGGACGATAGTTGACTTAATTCTGTGCAAAAACGGTAACATTTGCTTCCAGTATCAGAATTCTTTAAATTCACTTGAGAGTGATAAAATTCTGAATTTTTTACACATAATTAACATACAAATTGTCTACGTTGTCCTAATTTTTCAGAATTTTTGGAGTATAATAAGTATGGTTGTTGTTTAGATCATTACAGACTGTTCTGTTTTTGACAGATTCTGTTTTCAATGCATAGTTCGCTTGTTTTCTAGTTTCTATGGCTTATATTGCTCAATATAAATTGTAGAAATGATATGGTACAGTAGGCGTTGTGTGAGAAAAATTATGAATCTTGTCTTTGACAGTACCAAAGTGAATGATTTACTTTTTATCATACTAACCCATCTCATGAAATTCCGTTAAGTTTTGTGTGATTGAAGTTTTCAAGTTTTGGGTGAGATATCGATACGAGGAGAATAAGAAGTGGAAAGACGCTAAGCTTGGGGATGTCCAAGGCACCCCGAGGTAATATTCAAGGAAGACTCACGCGCCTAAGCTTGGGGATGCCTCGGAAGGCATCCCCTCTTTCGTCTTCGAAACCATCGGTATACCTTACTCGGAGCTATATTTTTATTCGTCACATGATATGGGGGGGGGGGGGGGGGGGGGGGGGGGGGGGGGGGGGGGGGGGGGGGGGGGGGGGGGGGGGGGGGGGGGCTTGAATGAGAGAGAGTCCTCCCATGGCTAGTTAATTATTTGACTACTCATTGTCCTTCACTTATATCTTTTTGGAGTAGTTTGTCATTTACTCAAGTGCTTCACTTATATACTATGAGTAAATGGTTGAATGAATTGAATATCATAAAATCTGAAATTTTATATTCTTCATATGCTTATCCCATGGGGAGTAATGACTTCACTTATAAGAAGTATAGGTGGTAAAATTTATCGAAAGTTAGCAAATTCAACATTGGTCACTTGAACAATTCATGAAAGAATATTGAAGGAAGAGAGATTTCACATATAAATATACTATATTGGACATCTTTTGTAATTGTGAGCACTCATTAAAATATGACATGCTAAAAAGTTGACGTTGGACAAGGAAGACAACATAATGAGTTATGTTTTCTTATATCCAAATAGAAGTTATATTGTCATGGATCATCCAATAAGTTGAGCTTGCCTTTCCCCCTCGTGCTAGCCAAATTCTTTGCACCAAGTAGAGATACTACTTGTGCTTCCAAACATTCCTTAAACTAGTTTTTCCATGAGAGTCCACCATACCTACCTATGGATTGAGTAAGATCCTTCAAGTAAGTTGTCATCGGTGCAAGCAATAAAAATTGCTCTCTAAATATGTATGATCTATTAGTGTGAAGAAAATAAGCTTTATACGAACTTATGATATGGAAGAAATAAAAGCGACGGATTGCATAATAAAGGTCTTTATCACAAGCGGCAATATAAAGTGACGTTCTTTCGCATTAAGATTTTGTGCATCCTGATGACCCACAAGTATAGGGGATCTATCGTAGTCCTTTCGATAAGTAAGAGTGTCGAACCCAACGAGGAGCAGAAGGAAATAACAAGCGGTTTTCAGTAAGGTATTCTCTGCAAGCACTGAAATTATCGGTAACAGATAGTTGGGGGGGGGGGGGGGGGGGGGGGGGGGGGGGGGGGGGGGGGGGGGGGGGGGGGGGGGGGGGGGGGGGGGGGGGGGGGGGGGGGGGGGGGGGGGGGGGGGGGGGGGGGGGGGGGGGGGGGGGGGGGGGGGGGGGGGGGGGGGGGGGGGGGGGGGGGGGGGGGGGGGGGGGGGGGGGGGGGGGGGGGGGGGGGGGGGGGGGGGGGGGGGGGGGGGGGGGGGGGGGGGGGGGGGGGGGGGGGGGGGGGGGGGGGGGGGGGGGGGGGGGGGGGGGGGGGGGGGGGGGGGGGGGGGGGGGGGGGGGGGGGGGGGGGGGGGGGGGGGGGGGGGGGGGGGGGGGGGGGGGGGGGGGGGGGGGGGGGGGGGGGGGGGGGGGGGGGGGGGGGGGGGGGGGGGGGGGGGGGGGGGGGGGGGGGGGGGGGGGGGGGGGGGGGGGGTTACTTCCCAATGCCTTCCTCTAGGCCCAAATAATGTTGAAGTGTTATGTAGTTGACATTCACATAACACCACTAGAGGAAAGACAACATACATCTTATCAAAATATTGAACGAATACCAAATTCACATGACTACTTATAGCAAGACTTCTCCCATGTCCTCAGGAACAAACGTAACTACTCACAAATCATATTCATGTCCATAATCGGAGGGGTATTAATATGCATAAAGGATCTGAACATATGTTCTTCCACCGAATAAACCAACTAGCATCAACTAAAGGAGTAATCAACACTACTAGCAACCCACAGGTACCAATCTGAGGCTTTGAGACAAAGATCGGATACAAGAGATGAACTAGGGTTTGAGAGGAGATGGTGCTGGTGAAGATGTTGATGGAGATTGACCCCCTCCCGATGAGAGGATCGATGGTGATGATGATGGTGATGATTTCCCCCTCCCGGAGGGATGTTTCCCCGGCAGAACAGCTCCGCCGGAGCCCTAGATTGGTTTCGCCAGGTTCCGCCTCGAGACGGCGGTGCTTCGTCCCGAAAGCTTCTTTCTGATTTTTTCCAAGGCGAAAGACTTCATATAGCCAAAGATGGGCACCAGAGGCCTTCCAGGGGGCCCACGAGACAGGGGCGCGCCCCCCACCCTCGTGGCCAGGGTGTGGGCCCCCTCTAGTTGATTCTTTCACCAGTATTTTTTATTAATTCCAAAAAGTGCTCTCATGAAGTTTCAGGACTTTTGGAGTTGTGCAGAATAGGTCTGTAATATTTGCTCCTTTTCCAGCCCAGAATTCCAGCTGCCGGCATTCTCCCTCTTCGTGTAAACCTTGTAAAATAAGAGAGAATAGGCATAAGTATTGTGACATAATGTGTAATAACAGCCCATAATGCAATAAATAACGATATGAAAGCATGATGCAAAATGGACGTATCAACTCCCCCAAGCTTAGACCTCGCTTGTCCTCAAGCGGAAGCCGATAACGAAAAATATGTCCACATGTTTAGAGATAGAGGTGTCGATAAAATAAAATACGGACATGAGGGCATCATGATCATTCTTAAAACATCAGCATATATATATTTAGTCATATGATTTATTATGCTAAAGTAACAATCTATTCACAATGTAAAGTATGAATCAGAAACTTCATTGAAAACTAACAAACTATAATCTCGGTCATTGAAGCAATTGCAATTTATCATAACATCAGAAAGAGTCAATACAAGAGCTTTTCAGCAAGTCCACATACTCAACTATCATTTAGTCTTTCACAATTGCTAACACTCACGCAATACTTATGGGTATGGAGTTTTAATCGGAAACAGAGAAAGATAGGGGCTTATAGTGTCGCCTCCCAACTTTTTACCTCAAGGGTAATGTCAATAATAATAGTTCATGATAACTTACATCCAATTGGATATTATATATCAGGATCTTTCCAACACAATGTGCTTGCTAAAGGATAAAATGTAAAAAGGAAAGGTGAAGATCACCATGGCTCTTGTATAAGGTATATGTAGCGACCCGACCTCAGACGGTCAAGCCTCTGTGCTTAAGTGTCATCCCTGGATCGGTATGCTGACACACACAGTACTCGAGGATTTATAATAGAGGAAAATCACATGTATAAAGTAACGTAAATACTATTACCTCAATCCAAATAGCGGAGGGGGGGGGGGGGGGGGGGGGGGGGGGGGGGGGGGGGGGTCGACACCTCTACCTCTAAACATGTGGACATATTTATCGTTATCGGCTTCCGCGTGAGGACAAGCGAGGTCTAAGCTTGGGGGAGTTGATACGTCCATTTTGCATCATGCTTTTATATTGATATTTATTGCATTATGGACTGTTATTACACATTATGTCACAATAATTATGCCTATTCTCTCTTATTTTATAAGGTTTACATGAAGAGGGAGAATGCCGGCAGCTGGGATTCTGGGATGGAAAAGGAGCAAATATTAGAGATCTATTCTGCACAGCTCCAAAAGTCCTGAAACTTCATGGAAGTTATTTTTGGAAATAATAAAAAATACTGAGCGAAGAAAATACCAGAGGGGGCCCACACCCTGGCCACGAGGGTGGGGGGCGCGCCCTACCCCCCTGGGCGCGCCCCCTGCCTCGTGGGCCCCCTGGTGGCCCTCCGGTGCCCATCTTTTGCTATATGAAGTCTTTCGTCCGAGAAAAAATCATAAACAAGCTTTCGGGACGAGACTCCGCCGCCACGAGGCGGAACCTTGGCGGAACCAATCTAGGGCTCCGGCGGAGCTGTTCTGCTGGGGACACTTACCTCCGGGAGGGGGAAATCATCGCCATTGTCATCACTAATGCTCCTCTCATTGGGAGGGGGCCAATCTCCATCAACATCTTCACCAGCACCATCTCCTCTCAAACCCTAGTTCATCTCCTGTATCCAATTCTTGTCTTTAAGTCCGGGATTGGTACCTGTGGGTTGCTAGTAGTGTCGATTACTCCTTGTAGTTGATGCTAGTTGGTTTATTTCGTGGAAGATCATATGTTCAGATCCTATATGCATATTAATACCCCTCTGATTATGAACATGAATATGCTTTGTGAGTAGTTACATTTGTTCCCGAGGACATGGGAGAAGTCTTTCTATTAGTAGTCATGTGAATTTGGTATTCGTTCGATATTTTGATGTGATGTATGTTGTCTCTCCTCTAGTGGTGTTATGTGAACGTCGACTACATTACACTTCACCATTATTTGGGCCTAGGGGAAGGCATTGGGAAGTAATAAGTAGATGATGGGTTGCTAGAGTGACAGAAGCTTAAACCCTAGTTTATGCGTTGCTTCGTAAGGGGCTGATTTGGATCCATATGTTTCATGCTATGGTTAGGTTTACCTTAATACTTATGTTGTAGTTGTGGATGCTTGCAATAGAGGTTAATCATAAGTGGGATGCTTGTCCAAGTAAGGACAACACCCAAGCACCGGTCCTCCCACATATCAGATTATCAAAGTACCGAACACGAATCATATGATCCTGATGAAAGCTAGCTTGATGATATTCCCATGTGTCCTCGGGAGCGCTTTTCTCTATATAAGAATTTTTCCAGGCTTGTCCTT
>JAAAWM010010170.1:0-35044 GCA_036873465.1 Thinopyrum obtusiflorum
CGTGGTGTGGAGGGCTGGATGAACGGTAGACGGTGGAGGGGTGGTTGAACAGTAGCCGGTGGAGTAGCGCGCGGTGGAGGCTGGATGAACAGGAGCCCGTGGAGGCTGGAGGAGGTCGACGGTGGATGAACAGTAGCTCGTGGAGGCTGGGGGGGTCGACGGTGGAGATGAATAGTATCCCGTGGAGTCCCGTTTTGCGGTACGCCACACCCCTCCTGATGAACAGGACCCCCGTTTCAACCGTAGCGCTCCAACACAAGTCCGTTTCCTCCGTTTTGCGGTACGCCACACCCCTCCCGATCAACAGGACCCCCGTTTTGACCGTAGGAGGACCGTTTCCTCCGTTTTGCGGTACGCCAGACCCCTCCCGATCAACAGGACCCCGTTCCGAACATAGGAGGTCCGTTTCCTCCGTTGTGCGGTACGCCACACCCCTCCCGATCAACAGGACCCCCGTTTCGACCGTAGGAGGTCTGTTTCCTCTGTTGTGCGATACGCCAGGCCTCGTTTCCATCGCCTCTTCCGTCCAAGCCCTCCCGATGAACACGACCACGCATTCCATTCTGACCCATGAACACGACGACGACGCTGTTTCTCTGTTCCGACCCAGCCATGTGCACGAGCCCTCGCCATACGTATGCGCGAGTAGGCATTCGAGACCCCGCCCGTATGTACACATACGTGGCCATATTTTCTTTCTTGCACCCTGGCCGCCTCTACTACGACACGTGCGCGCCTCTACATCCACCAGTATATATGTACGTACACGTTCGCGACCAGAATGACAATGCTACGTATGGTTCGACCAGGTGGGTCCCGACTGTTAGGCACTTCCTTGCCTGCGAAGATGTAGCTGGTGAGTCCCAGCAGTCAGGGGGCGAAATACGGTTGCCAGTCTGGTGGGTCCCCGTTGTCTGGTGGAGGAATAATTATTTTGCACGTAATAAGGAGGCACTTCCTTGCTGCGGCCATGGACCCAGTTGTCAGCCTCTCCACGTACAGTTCACGTCCGATGGAAGTCGTTCCTTGACCACATTTACCACGCCGCGCCGAGAGCACCAGAGCGGTGGACGACGGCGAGGCCTAGGAAGGGGACGACGGGGAGCCGGGGAAGACGCGGCAGTGGAAGCCCGCGCGCACGCGAAGAAGAGTATGAGGGTTCATTGGTTCGGCTGCGGTGTGAGGCTGCCATCTCCGCAGGGCCTAGCCAGCGGTGGGAATAGTAGGGGGCGGTGAGGCCTCCTCGGCAGCACAACCGGCCACGGGAGGCAGGAGCATGTGGCACAACCGACACTGCTTTGGGCGGCTGGAGCAAGAAGACCAGAGGTTGAAGAAGCACTACGGTCGTTGGATGGACATCGTACGGTCACTGGAGCTAGAATCGTTCATATTGACTAAGTTGACAAAGCCCTTCATCCCCGTCAACTTAGTAGGCCCACAAGTCAGCCTCCCACCAAGGTGGGTCCCAGCTAGCCGAGGGAGTATTCATTTTTTTGTGCGTAATAAGGAGGCACTTCCGGTGGGTCCGAGCTGACAGCGGGGGAACGTTTTTTTCGCAAAATACGGTGGCCCGTCCGGTGGGTCCCAGTAGTCAGGGGGAAACAATTTTTTTCACAAAATACTGGTGGCCCGTCTGGTGGGTCCCTGCTGTCAGGTGGAGGAATAATTATTTTTCGCATAATAAGGTGGCACTTCCTTGCGGCTGCCGTGGACCCAGCTGCCAGCCTCTCCACGTACAGTATTCTTTCGATGGAATTCGGTCGTTGACCACATTGACCACGGCGCGTCGACAGCACCACCGCGGTGGACGACGGCGAGTCCTAGGAAGGGGATGACGTGGAGCCGGGGAAGACGCGGCAGTGGATGCCCACACGGAGAGGAGTACGAGGGTTCACTAGTTCTGCTGCGTTGCTATCACCGCAAAATAACAGGGGGTGTGGGTGAGTGGAGTGGAGGGATGGCCTGGCCAGCGGTTGGAGTAGTATGGGGGCGGTGAGGATTCCGCGGCAGCACAGCCGGCCACGGGAGGCAGGAGCAGGCGGCACAAACGGCGCTGGTTTGGGCGGCTAGAGCAAGAAGACCAGAGGTTGAAGAAGCACTACTGCCGTTGGATGGACATCGTACGGTCAGTCAAGCTAGAATCGTGCATATTGACTAAGTTGACAAAGCCCTTCGTCCCCGTCAACTTAGTAGGCCCACTATATTGGGTCCCAGCTAGCAGGGGGAGTATTCATTTTTTTGTGCGTAATAAGGAGGCACTTCCTTGCGTGCGAAGATAGAGCTGGTGGGTCCAAGCTGTCAGCGACGGTAATAGTACACTAATCGCCACATTTTCTTCTTGATTCGATCTCACGGTGTTGCCGGCGCTCGGTCCCGAGCCGACACGGCGCGGCTCCATCCACGGCGGCATCATCGGCCACTTCCTCCATGGCATCGCTCCCTCAGCGGTGACGTCCACATCAGTAGGAGCTGCTGCTGCTTTAGCTCTCGCTCATGCTGCTACTCTACTCTTGCTCTCAGTCCCCTGCCTGGTCTGCTCTTGCTATTGCTCTTGCTCGCGGTGCTGCTCTCGCTCTTGCTCTTGCTCGCAATGCTGCTCCAATTTAGCTACACTTCAGTCGACTGAATCGACTTTTGGGTCAGTCAATTTTCAGGGGGTGGGGCAGGGGGGGCTCACTGGGGTGAAGGAAGAACCAGCCGTAGCGGGGAGGGGGGCTCGCCGGAGAGGTACCCCACTATCTATCTTAGGGTTCAGGATGGGGGCGGTGGTCGCCGGCGGTGGCGGGGCATTGGCGGGGCGATGGCGTGGGGATCGTCGAAGAAAAATCTCCGCACGGGGGGCCTAGAGGGATGGCCGGGGCGGCGGCGGACCGGCGGTGGGGAGTGTTTTCGAGGCGGGCGGGGCGGCGCACCGCCGGCCGCGGGCGGCGGGGGGCTGCTGTTTGGCCGGTGGTGGCTGGCGGCTCAGGGGGGTGGAGGTTGAAGATGAACTGCAGGCCCTTGATTTCGTATCCAACGGCTACAAAATTGACTGACCAGAGATGAAAAAGCTAGTCGACCGACGTGTAGCCTCACCTTGCTAGTGCGTTTAGTTTCGACAGCAAAATTCAGTTTCGACAGCAAAATTCAGTTTTGACGGTTAAGTTCAGTTTCGACAGTTAAGTTTAGTTTCGACAGTTAAGTTCAGAGATGAGCAGCTGATGTATTTTACATCTAGCACTTTGTGGTTATGTATTTTACGTCATGTATAGGAGATGCTATTAGAATTCCACTCAGGTTAACGTTGTTCGTTGTCTCTCTTGTCCTGCTTCAGCCTCGGCGTCGTACAACTCAACAGAGCTGCTCCAATGACGAAACCCTCCATCACAGTGGAGCAGTACCTCGGGCTCCATCTCCAGACGCCTAAGATCTTCTTCCCCTCCTCCGACAGCAAAGTCAGCCGGAGCATCCTCAGGGGGGGGGGGGGGGGGGGGGGGGGGGGGGGGGGGGGGGGGGGGGGGGGGGGGGGGGGGGGGGGGGGGGGGGGGGGGGGGGGGGGGGGGGGGGGGATTTGTTCCTTTAGTGTCTCCTTGAAAGAAAAAACGTAGGAATTTTAATTTTCACTTGTCCTCCTTTTCAAATTCCTATTCATGAAGCACAAGACTAAGAGATGGTAGCATAATAGCATTATAACCGTACATTTTCTTGTGGTTTGACTTAATCTCACCATGATTCTTTGCATCCTGTGATCTTCCAGTTGTTGTGAATCAAACACCCAGATTGGCAGAAATCCTGTGTTTTTAAATTCTCTGTTTGCACGTGCATTCCTATACTATTCCTGTCTATTTCCTATCCCTACATTGTTGGAATCCTCCAATTCAAACGACCCTTACAGAATTACTTCTCTTACAGATAGTTGTCAAAGAAAACCTTGCGTGGTTTGTCCTGCTCCTGCTGCGCCGTCGTCCACCCCAACTCAGCTGCTCCAATGACAGAAGGGTCCAGCACAACAGGGATCCGGCTTCCAGACTGTCTTTCACTGCCTCAGATGTTCTTCCCCGCCGCTAGCAGCCATGAAAACTGCATTACCATCATCAACGAGCTGATGGCCTCGAGGACTACACAGGTCCGCAAGAGAGGTCGCACTCTTTCGTGTCTGCTTACGTTATGCATCACTTAATATTACATGCTACTTTATTGTCATGTTCATCGATTAGACTCTGAGTCAGCTCCAAACTAATGGTCAAACTTGAGTTTTTAAATGGTTGTGGGGTACATATCAGGGTCGCCATCAATAGTATTTATCTAGTATCTGGTTAATCTCCGGTGTCTACTATGAGTTTCATGTTGGGTGGGAAACAAACAGTAAAGAAGCCATTATCTGTATTTTTTAACAGAAGCCATTATCTGCCTACTATTATTGGTTTTGGGTCTATCCACGGGTTGCTACCATCACTCTTGATTTCTGCATGCACTCCTTACATAATCTCACTATGTTCTATGCATGACAATTATTGTAAATAATGGAACTGAACATGTAGAGCAAAATAGACGAGCCTTGCATGGCAATAAAATTTCATGCAGACGTTGCTCCATGGTAGGCGCAAAGGCAGCCCCCCTCCATGCATTTCGGATTGTAATCGAGAGGAAGATATCTGTTCTGAGGGGGATTCAGAAGGAGAAGACAACTCTTATTTACCCCATGAGGTCTTCGCTCTAACTTGGCATGCTGATGTTGGTTATATCATGCATATGGTGTCTTGCATTGCTTACTTTATACATCAAATATGTCATCTGCGTAGTTTAGACATCCTTTGTGCGAATGCCATCTGTTTAGTTTATTCATCATTTATGTGGATTATGCAATGCCATCTTGTTTAGCCAGGCATCATATATGTGAATTTTGCAATGCCATCCTGCTTAGCCAGTCATCTTATATGTAAATTATATCAGGCCATCCTTTTTTTCGTTACATATTACATTTGTCAACAATGTTAGTACATTCAACTGCTCTTCGTGTGCATCAGCCATTTGACACGGTGATGGCAAATTCTGGAGTGAAAATAAGGTCTTCAGAGCAGACTATGCTATCTGACGAAGCGCATATCTCGCTGGTTACGGATAGCTCCTCTGAGGAGGATTCGGAGACAGATGACCAGTCCTATTCCCCCCCCCCCCGAGGTGTATGCTCTAACTTAGCAAGGTTATGTTGCTCATATCGTGTGTATGGTGTCTCGCATTGCTATGTCATTTGATTAGTTTAGACATGCTTTGTGTGAATGCCACCTGTTCAGTGTCTAATTACCATATATGTGAATTATGCATTGCCATCTTGTTGCAAGACATTATATATGTGAATTGTACAATGATATCTTGTTGCAAAGGTATTATATATGTGAATTATGCAATTCCATGTTGTTTAGCCAATCATCATGTCTGTGAATTATATCATGCTATCACTACAGAAAAAAGACACATCCGTGACATTTTGGGCCGAACGAAATTTTTTTCTGTCATACATATGACACTTCTATGATGATAATTGTGACAAAACCCGGTATCATCATAGATGTGGTGGGCTCCTACTTCTATGACAAAAAATCATGACAGAAAATGGGCTTTTCGTCCTGGGCGGGCCGGAGACGCAGCTGCATGACATTCTTTGGTCCGTCCATGACGTGAAAAACCATGGTAGAAGCGAGGGGGAGGAAAATTTCGGGGAGTTCCCGGTTACGGTGGGAGGTCGGGGGCCGAGCGATGCGCGTTTCTCTCGTACACGTACGCGCGTGTGTGCGAGGCGTTGGCTCGAACTGAACCCGAGCGAGGCGTTGGGCTCTAACTGAACCCGAGCGATTGCACTGCAGGCTATGTGTTACTGAACCCAAGCGATCGATCGATGGCTCTTAACTGAACCCGATCGAGCGATTCCTTCGCTACTACTGCTAACTGAAGCCGATCGATGCTGCCTCTGGATGAACAGTGAGCGTTGCGGGGGGATTTGGATGTACAGTTCCCGGGGGGGGGGGGGGGGGGGGGGGGGGGGGGGGGGGGGGGGGGGGGGGGGGGGGGGGGGGGGGGGGGGGGGGGGGGGGGGGGGGGGGGGGGGGGGGGGGGGGGGGGGGGGGGGGGGGGGGGGGGGGGGGGGGGGGGGGGGGGGGGGGGGGGGGGGGGGGGGGGGGGGGGGGGGGGGGGGGGGGGGGGGGGGGGGGGGGGGGGGGGGGGGGGGGGGGGGGGGGGGGGGGGGGGGGGGGGGGGGGGGGGGGGGGGGGGGGGGGGGGGGGGGGGGGGGGGGGGGGGGGGGGGGGGGGGGGGGGGGGGGGGGGGGGGGGGGGGGGGGGGGGGGGGGGGGGGGGGGGGGGGGGGGGGGGGGGGGGGGGGGGGGGGGGGGGGGGGGGGGGGGGGGGGGGGGGGGGGGGGGGGGGGGGGGGGGGGGGGGGGGGGGGGGGGGGGGGGGGGGGGGGGGGGGGGGGGGGGGGGGGGGGGGGGGGGGGGGGGGGGGGGGGGGGGGGGGGGGGGGGGGGGGGGGGGGGGGGGGGGGGGGGGGGGGGGGGGGGGGGGGGGGGGGGGGGGGGGGGGGGGGGGGGGGGGGGGGGGGGGGGGGGGGGGGGGGGGGGGGGGGGGGGGGGGGGGGGGGGGGGGGGGGGGGGGGGGGGGGGGGGGGGGGGGGGGGGGGGGGGGGGGGGGGGGGGGGGGGGGGGGGGGGGGGGGGGGGGGGGGGGGGGGGGGGGGGGGGGGGGGGGGGGGGGGGGGGGGGGGGGGGGGGGGGGGGGGGGGGGGGGGGGGGGGGGGGGGGGGGGGGGGGGGGGGGGGGGGGGGGGGGGGGGGGGGGGGGGGGGGGGGGGGGGGGGGGGGGGGGGGGGGGGGGGGGGGGGGGGGGGGGGGGGGGGGGGGGGGGGGGGGGGGGGGGGGGGGGGGGGGGGGGGGGGGGGGGGGGGGGGGGGGGGGGGGGGGGGGGGGGGCGTGTCGGTCACCCTTGACGAAAGCACTTCTGTGACGCGCGATTTATCGTCAGGGAAGTGGACACGTCCGTGATGATAATTTTTGTAATGTCATGGAACACTTCTACGACAGCACATGTATGACTATCTTGATTCTGTCATAAAATCGTCATGGATGTACATGCATGACAAAAAATGCGACCTATTGTGAAAAACACGTATTATCACGGAAGTGTATTTTTTTCTTGTAGTGCAAGTCACACAGGGAATGATATAACAGACCTACTTCTATATGCAAGGTATATCAAGAGGATAATGTAGTGGTTGTTTTGCAGAAAGCTAGTTTTTCCTTGATAACTACATAATATAATAGGGGAAGGCACTACAACGTAGATGTAAACTGCCTTCTGTGTGGCCAAAGGGAAGAAGATGTTGACCACATGATCCTAAATTGCCCTTTCAGCAAAATCTGTTGGTCCAAGCTTGGAATGAACCCAGAACATCATACCACACGTCTCAGCTGGCTAGAAACGGCCAAGCATAACTGGAACAAGCCCATGTTCATGGAGACTTTCCTGCAAGCATCTTGGAGCATTTGGAAAGAAAGGAATGACAAACTCTTCAGAAACATCAGCCCCTCCTACAACTCATGGCTGGCTAGATTTAAAGTAGACTTTGGACTGTTACAATATAGGATGAAAGAAAGCAAGAAAGACTTTATCTTTTTACTATTAGATTCTTTACCTTGTGACTAGGCTTTCTTGTCTAGACTCACCATCCCTAGACAACAAAGTGGTTAGGGTATGTATATAACTATATGCTATATCGTTCAAACGGGGGCCAACTCGCCCAAACGTTGTAGTGACCATGGCCGTCCACGGGCCGTACGATCCATGGGCCATGTACGTGTCGTCGGATCCATGGGCCTTCAATGGGCCGTCGGATCCATGGGCCTTTAATGGGCCGTCGGATCCATGGGCCTTCAATGGGCCGTTGGATCCATGGGCCTTCAATGGGCCGTTGGATCCATGGGCCTTGTATGGGCCGACTCATTTATGGGTCTTGTACGGGCCTTTAATGGGCCGTAGACGAGCTAGAGTGGAAATCGTACGTTTTATGGGCTGACCATAACGGGCCGTTAATAGGCCGTATTTGGTGATGCTATGAAAATGGCCCAACAGATTAACGGTCCACAAATGGGCCGACTGTAACGACGGGCTGAATTTGGCCCACAAGCAGAAAATGACAGTAACGGGTCGTAAGTAACCGAATGCTGCAAATGAGCCCAAGAATAAATGGGCCCTCAGAAGGCCGAAAGATAATTTGGGCTGGAAACGGGCCAACGGATTAACGGGCCGTTAATGGGTATAAAGTGATACACTGTTCATTACGGGCCAGTTTCACCACGGGCCGTTAATGGGTGTAAAGTGATACACTGTTCATTACGGGCCAGTTTCACCACGGGTCGTTAATGGTCCAAGAGTTACAAAGGGCCTCATATGGGCCGAAAGACGTCATGGGCCATACATGGGCCAGAAGTGAAAACGGGCTGGAATCATATTGGATGGCCCAGATGACGCTACTGGGCCTAATTCGGATAGGGCATAACGGGCCTTGGGTTAGCGGGCTGTTAATGGGCTATATGCGAACAGGCCGTTAACAGGCTTTCGATGGGCCGGCCCGCCACCTTTTGACCAAGTCAAACGGGCCGGCCTTTTCACAGGAATGGGCCTCTGTTGGGCCTTGCCACGTGTCGACGTATCATAGGCGCCTTCTGTCCAATGAGTGGATGACATCGGGGGGGGGGGGGGGGGGGGGGGGGGGGGGGGGGGGGGGGGGGGGGGGGGGGGGGGGGGGGGGGGGGGGGGGGGGGGGGGGGGGGGGGGGGGGGGGGGGGGGGGGGGGGGGGGGGGGGGGGGGGGGGGGGGGGGGGGGGGGGGGGGGGGGGGGGGGGGGGGGGGGGGGGGGGGGGGGGGGGGGGGGGGGGGGGGGGGGGGGGGGGGGGGGGGGGGGGGGGGGGGGGGGGGGGGGGGGGGGGGGGGGGGGGGGGGGGGGGGGGGGGGGGGGGGGGGGGGGGGGGGGGGGGGGGGGGGGGGGGGGGGGGGGGGGGGGGGGGGGGGGGGGGGGGGGGGGGGGGGGGGGGGGGGGGGGGGGGGGGGGGGGGGGGGGGGGGGGGGGGGGGGGGGGGGGGGGGGGGGGGGGGGGGGGGGGGGGGGGGGGGGGGGGGGGGGGGGGGGGGGGGGGGGGGGGGGGGGGGGGGGGGGGGGGGGGGGGGGGGGGGGGGGGGGGGGGGGGGGGGGGGGGGGGGGGGGGGGGGGGGGGGGGGGGGGGGGGGGGGGGGGGGGGGGGGGGGGGGGGGGGGGGGGGGGGGGGGGGGGGGGGGGGGGGGGGGGGGGGGGGGGGGGGGGGGGGGGGGGGGGGGGGGGGGGGGGGGGGGGGGGGGGGGGGGGGGGGGGGGGGGGGGGGGGGGGGGGGGGGGGGGGGGGGGGGGGGGGGGGGGGGGGGGGGGGGGGGGGGGGGGGGGGGGGGGGGGGGGGGGGGGGGGGGGGGGGGGGGGGGGGGGGGGGGGGGGGGGGGGGGGGGGGGGGGGGGGGGGGGGGGGGGGGGGGGGGGGGGGGGGGGGGGGGGGGGGGGGGGGGGGGGGGGGGGGGGGGGGGGGGGGGGGGGGGGGGGGGGGGGGGGGGGGGGGGGGGGGGGGGGGGGGGGGGGGGGGGGGGGGGGGGGGGGGGGGGGGGGGGGGGGGGGGGGGGGGGGGGGGGGGGGGGGGGGGGGGGGGGGGGGGGGGGGGGGGGGGGGGGGGGGGGGGGGGGGGGGGGGGGGGGGGGGGGGGGGGGGGGGGGGGGGGGGGGGGGGGGGGGGGGGGGGGGGGGGGGGGGGGGGGGGGGGGGGGGGGGGGGGGGGGGGGGGGGGGGGGGGGGGGGGGGGGGGGGGGGGGGGGGGGGGGGGGGGGGGGGGGGGGGGGGGGGGGGGGGGGGGGGGGGGGGGGGGGGGGGGGGGGGGGGGGGGGGGGGGGGGGGGGGGGGGGGGGGGGGGGGGGGGGGGGGGGGGGGGGGGGGGGGGGGGGGGGGGGGGGGGGGGGGGGGGGGGGGGGGGGGGGGGGGGGGGGGGGGGGGGGGGGGGGGGGGGGGGGGGGGGGGGGGGGGGGGGGGGGGGGGGGGGGGGGGGGGGGGGGGGGGGGGGGGGGGGGGGGGGGGGGGGGGGGGGGGGGGGGGGGGGGGGGGGGGGGGGGGGGGGGGGGGGGGGGGGGGGGGGGGGGGGGGGGGGGGGGGGGGGGGGGGGGGGGGGGGGGGGGGGGGGGGGGGGGGGGGGGGGGGGGGGGGGGGGGGGGGGGGGGGGGGGGGGGGGGGGGGGGGGGGGGGGGGGGGGGGGGGGGGGGGGGGGGGGGGGGGGGGGGGGGGGGGGGGGGGGGGGGGGGGGGGGGGGGGGGGGGGGGGGGGGGGGGGGGGGGGGGGGGGGGGGGGGGGGGGGGGGGGGGGGGGGGGGGGGGGGGGGGGGGGGGGGGGGGGGGGGGGGGGGGGGGGGGGGGGGGGGGGGGGGGGGGGGGGGGGGGGGGGGGGGGGGGGGGGGGGGGGGGGGGGGGGGGGGGGGGGGGGGGGGGGGGGGGGGGGGGGGGGGGGGGGGGGGGGGGGGGGGGGGGGGGGGGGGGGGGGGGGGGGGGGGGGGGGGGGGGGGGGGGGGGGGGGGGGGGGGGGGGGGGGGGGGGGGGGGGGGGGGGGGGGGGGGGGGGGGGGGGGGGGGGGGGGGGGGGGGGGGGGGGGGGGGGGGGGGGGGGGGGGGGGGGGGGGGGGGGGGGGGGGGGGGGGGGGGGGGGGGGGGGGGGGGGGGGGGGGGGGGGGGGGGGGGGGGGGGGGGGGGGGGGGGGGGGGGGGGGGGGGGGGGGGGGGGGGGGGGGGGGGGGGGGGGGGGGGGGGGGGGGGGGGGGGGGGGGGGGGGGGGGGGGGGGGGGGGGGGGGGGGGGGGGGGGGGGGGGGGGGGGGGGGGGGGGGTAATCATAAGTGGGAGGCTTGTTCAAGTAAGAATAGCACCCAAGCACCGGTCTACCCACATACCAAATTATCAAAGTAGCGAACGCGAACCAAACAAACATGATGAAAGTGACTAGATGAAATTTCCATGTGTCCTCAAGAACGCTTTGCTTATTATAAGAGACTGTTCTGGCCTATCCTTTGCCACAAAAAGGATTGGTCTACCTTGGTGCACTTATTGTTACTATTATTACTTGTTACTTGTTACAAATTACCTTGCTATCAAACTACTCATTACCGATAATTTCAATGCTTGCAGAAATACTTTGCTGAAAACCGCTTGTCTTTTCCTTCTGCTCCTAGTTGGGTTCGACACTCTTACTTATCAAAAGGACTATAATTGATCCCTTATACTTGTGTGGGTCATCAAGACTCTTTTCTGGCGCCGTTGCCGGGGAGTGAAGCGCCTTTGCTGAGTGGAATTTGGTAAGGAAACATTTATATTACGTGCTGAAATTTACTGTCACTTGTCACTATGGAAAATAATCCTTTGAGGGGCTTGTTCGTGGTATCTTCACCTCGACCAGAAGCAATAAGAGTTTCTCCTCAACCTACTGATCCTACTGAAAATATTTATTATGAGAAACTGCTAGCTAATCCTTATGCAGGAGATGGAACGGTACATCCTGATATGCACTTGATCTATGTGGATGAAATTTGGGGATTATTTAAGCTTGCAGGTTTATCCGAAGATGGAGCTAAGAAGAAAGTATTCCCTTTATCTTTGGAGGGAAAGGCATTGACATGGTATAGGCTATGTGATGATACTGACACATGGGATTGGAACCGGTTGAAGCTGGAATTCCACCAGAAATTTTATCCTATGCATTTGGTTCATCGTGATCGGAATTATATATATAATTTTTGGCCTCATGAAGGAGAAAGTATCGCTCAAGCTTGGGGGAGCTTAAGTATATGTTGCATACATTCCCCAATCATGAGCTCCCAAGAGAAATAATTCTTCAAAACTTTTATGCTTGGCTTTCTCAAGATGATCAAAACATGCTCGATTCTTCTTCGACTGGCTCCTTTATGAAGAAAACTATATAATTCAGGTGGAACCTTCTAGAAATAATTAAATGTAACTCTAAAGATTGGGAACTCGACAAAGGTAATGAGTCAGGTATAATACTTGAGTTCGATTGTGTTAAATCTTTTATGGATACCGATGCTTTTCATAAGTTTAGCACTAAAGGGGGGGGGGGGGGGGGGATAGTAGCCTCCTTTTGTGAATCCTTTGCTACTCATGTTGATCTCCCTAAGGGGAAATGGTTTAAATATCATCCACCTATTGAATTAAAGGAAAAACCAATTAGTATTAAAGAAGAAGCTATCATTTACAATGTTGATCCAGTTGTGCCTACTGCTTATATTGAGAAACCACCTTTTCCTGTTAGGATTAAGGAACAAGCTAACATTTCAACTGTGGTTAACAAAAGTATAATTAAAACATCTAGACCCCTGAAAAAATTAAAGTTGAGCCTAATGTTGCTATGGTTAAAGATCTCTTGGTCGATAATATGGATGGGCATGTTATTTATTTCTGTGGTGAAGCCGCTAGAATTGCTAAGCCCGATCCTAAAGATAAGAATGAACCTGTTGTTGGCATGCCTATTGTCTCTGTTAAAATAGGAGATCATTGTTATCATGGTTTATGTGATTTGTGTGCTAGTGTGAATGCTATTCCGTTTACCTTATATCAAGAAATTATGAATGATATTGCACCTGTTGAGATTGAAGATATCGATGTTACTATTAAGCTCGCGAATAGAGATACGATTTCACCACTTGGGATTGTTAGAGATGTTGAAGTCTTGTGTGGTAAGATCAAATACCCTACTGATTTTCTTGTTCTTGGACCACCACAAGATGATTTTTTTCTCATTATATTTGGTTGACCTTTCTTGAACACTGTTAATGCTAAGACTTATTGCGCTAAAGAGAAACTGTCAGTGTTAACTTTGGTGATATATCTCATGAGTTTAATTTCTCTAAGTTTCGTAGACAACCTCATGATAAATAATTGCCTAGTAAAGATGAAATTATAGGTCTTGCTTCTATTGTCGTACCTCCTACTGGTCCGTTGGAACAATATTTGCTACACCATGAAAATGATATGCACATGAATAAAAGAAATGAAATAGATAAGATATTCTTTGATCAACCACCTATCCTTAAATAGAATTTGCCTGTTGAAACTCTTGGAGGTCCTCCTCCACCTAAGGGTGACCCTGTATTTGAATTAAAACAATTGCCTGATACATTGAAATATGCTTATCTTGATGAAAAGAAGATATATCCTATTATTATTAGTGCTAACCTTTCAGAGCATGAAGAAAAGAGGTTACTAAAAACTCTAAGGAAGCACTGTGCTGCTATTGGATATACTCTTGATGATCTTAAGGTCATTAGTCCCACTTTATGTCAGCACAAAATTAATATGGAGCCTGATGCTAAACCAGTTGTCAACAACCAACGCCGATTAAATCCTAAGATGAAAGAGGTGGTAAGGACCGAAATACTAAAGCTTCTGGAAGCAGGTATAATCTATCCCATAGCTGATAGTAGATGGGTAAGTCCCTTTCATTGTGTCCCTAAGAAAGGAGGCATTACTGTTGTTCCTAATGATAAAAATGAACTCATTCCACAAAGAATTGTAACTGGTTATAGGATGGTAATTGATTTTAGAAAATTAAACAAAGCTACTAGAAAAGATCATTACCCCTTGCCTTTTATAAATCAAATGTTAGAAAGATTGTACAAGCATACACACTTTTGCTTTCTTGATGGATATTCTGGTTTTTCTCAAATACCCGTATCACAAGCCGATCAAGAGAAAACCACCTTTACTTGTCCTTTTTGAACTTATGCTTATAGATGCATGCCTTTTGGTTTATGCAATGCACCTACTACCTTTCAAAGATGTGTGATTGCTATATTCTCTGACTTTTGTGAAAAGATTGTTGAGATTTTCATGGATGATTTTTCCGTTTACGGAACTTCTCTTGATGATTAATTAAGCAACCTTGATCGAGTTTTGCAGAGATGTGAACAAACTAACCTGTCTTGAATTGGGAGAAGTGCCACTTTATGGTGAATGAAGGTATTGTCTTGGGGCATAAAATTTCTGAATGAGGTACTGAAGTAGATAAGGCTAAAGTTGATGCAATTGAGAAAATGCCATGTCCTAAAGATATTAAAGGTATAAGAAGTTTCCTTGGTTATGCTGGTTTCTATAGAAGGTTTATTAAAGACTTCTCTAAAATTTCTAGGCCTCTTACTAATCTCTTACAAAAAGATGTTCCATTTGTTTTTGATGATGATTGTGTAGAAGCCTTTGAAACACTTAAGAAAGCCTTAACCTCTGCACCTATTATTCAAGCACCTGATTGGAACTTACCTTTTGAAATTATATGTGATGCTAGTGATTATGCTGTTGGTGCTGTTCTCGGACAAATAGTTGATAAGAAATTAAATGTTATCCATTAAGCTAGTAAAACTCTAGATAGTGCTCAAAGAAATTATGCTACTACTGAGAAAGAATTTTTAGCAGTTGTGTTTGCATGTGATAAATTCAGATCTTACATAGTTGATTCTAAAGTAACTATTCACAATGATCATGCTGCTATTAAATATCTTATGGAAAAGAAAGATGCTAAACCTAGAATCATTAGATGGGTACTATTGCTACAAGAATTTGACTTGCATATTGTTGATAGAAAGGGAGCTGAGAATCTCATAGCAGATAATTTGTCTAGAATGGAAAATGTTCTTGATGACCCACTTCCTATTAGTGATGACTTCCCTGATGAACAATTAGCTGTCATAAATGCTTATCATAATATTCCTTGGTATGCAGACTATGCTAATTATATTGTTGCTAAATTTATACCGCCTAGTTTTACATACCAAAAAAAGAAAAAGTTCTTCTTTGATTTAAGACATTACTTTTAGGATGACCCACATCTTTATAAAGAAGGAGTAGATGGTATTATTAGACGTTGTATACCTGAGCATGAACAGGAACAAATCCTACGGAAGTGCCATTCCGAGTCTTACGGAGGACACCATGCGGGAGACAGAACTTCACATAAGGTATTACAATCTGGTTTTTATTGGCCTACTCTCTTCAAGGATGCCCGTAAGTTTGTTTTATGTTGTGATGAATGTCAAAGAATTGGTAATATTGGTAAACGTCAGGAAATGCCTATGAATTATTCACTTGCTATTGAACCATTTGATGTTTGGGGTTTTGATTGTATGGGACCTTTTCCTAAATCCAATGGGTATACTCATATTTGAGTTGCTGTTGATTATGTTACTAAGTGGGTAGAAGCTATTCCAACTAGTAGTGCTGATCATAACACTTCTATGAAAATGCTTAAAGAAGTTATTTTCCCAAGATTCGGAGTCCCTAGATATTTAATAACTAATGGTTGTTCACATTTTATTCATGGTGCATTCTGTATATTTCTTGCTAAATATGATGTCAACCATAGAATTGCATCCCCCTATCACACTCAATCTAGTGGTCAAGTTGAACTGAACAATAGAGAAATAAAGTTAATTTTGCAAAAGATAGTCAATAGATCTAGAAAGAATTGGTCTAAGAAACTTGATGATGCATTATGGGCTTATAGAATTGCTTATAAAAATCCTATGGGTATGTCTCCTTATAAAATGGTTTATGGAAAAGCATGTCATTTACCTCTTGAGTTAGAACATAAAGCATATTGGCAATTAAAGAACTTAATTATGATTTTAAACTTGCCGGTGAAAAGAGGTTATTTGATATTAGCTCGCTAGATGAATGGAGAACCCACGCTTATGAAAATGCCAAATTTTTTAAAGAAAAAGTTAAAAGATGGCATGATAAAAGAAATCAAAAAAGGGAATTCAAAGTGGGTGAGTATGTTCTATTGTACAATTCTCGTCTTAGATTTTTCGCAGGAAAACTTCTCTCTAAATGAGAAGGACCATATATCATCGAAGAAGTTTACCGCTCCGGAGCTATCAAAATCAACAACTCCGAAGGCACTAATCCGAGAGTGGTGAATGGATAAAGAATTAAGCACTATATCTCAGGTATGCCTATTAATGCTGAAACTAATATTATTCAAACTATGACACCGGAGGAATACATATAAAAGACCTTCCAGAACGCTCCAGAACCCTGAAAAGGAAGAGGTATGTGATACGGTAAGTAAACCGACTCCAAAAATTCCATAAAAATACTTTGTGTCAGTTTTGGAATATTAGAAAAAAAATACAAAAATAAGAAACAGCCGAGGGGACTCATGTAGGAGATATGCCCTAGAGGCAATAATAAATGTTATTATTTATCTCCGTGTTCATCATTATGTTTATGTTCCATGCTCACTACTAGAAAAAAGGCTATAGCTAATATGGACATTAATGGCGCACCACGTATGTGGTGTGCCACTGCTATATAGCAATGGCGCGCCATGTATAGGTACGCCATTAGTGTCCATATCACTAATGGCGCACCACACCCACGGTGCGCCACTACTGACAATTTTTTTTTTCAAAACTAGTAATGGCGCACCAGGGGATATTGCGCCATTACTAGTTAAAACTAGTAATGGCGCACCACACACTCTGTGCACCACTACTAACATTTTTTTTACTTTTTTTTTCAAAACTAGTAATGGCGCACCTGGGGATAGTGCGCCATTACTAGTTAAAACTATTAATGGCGCACCACAACCACGGTGCGCCACTACTAACAATTATTATTATTATTATTTTCAAAACTAGTAATGGTGCACCACATACCAGGTGCGCCATTAGTAACCAGGGTTACTAATGGCGCATTCTTAGGAGGTGCGCCATTGGTAACCTAAGAGCAGCTAGATATTTTGGACAGCCACCTACCACACTCGCTTTCCCCACTTCATTCTCTCCACCTCCTCCTCCAAGCTTGTCTCGGCTGCCTCCTCCTCCTCACCTCATTTGCACCATAGATTCACCCAAATTAAGTGGTTAAATTTCCTTTTTTGATAGGTAAGTAAGGGGAAAGCTTTCTTTATGTTCTAGATCTACTTTTTTCTCCCTCCAACAACATGCACATGCACTTTTTATGGCCTAGATCTACGTATGTTTGTGGTGTTGCATATGTTTGTGGTGTTGCATATGTTTGTGTTAGCAGGTACCAGTATTTGAAATGCGATAGTTGCCAATATTTTGCCGGAATGTTGATTCATTTCCGTTTCGGCGAGAATTTGGCACTATGCATTCTTTTTGGTCCTATTTTTAGGCAAAGTCATGCCAAATTTTTTTTGGTTCTAAAATATCGTTTTGCTCTACCCCGCAGGCGACCATGGTCCGCACGATGACTGAAGGCATCGTGAATAGGTTTTTGAGCTCCGCGAAGGCCGAGATGCTTCAAAAGAACGAGACGGAGATAACATGTCCATGTCGAAGATGCAAGCTGAAGAGCCTTATGGACCCAGATTCCGTACAGGTGCGGGACCACCTGCTCTTGCGTGGTTTCATGGATGGCTATCGGTGGCAAGGTGATGAAGATGATTATGAAGTCATCCATGGGGGCCGGGCAAGAAATGTGGAAGGGCAGCAAGACAACCGCAGTGAGGGCGGGCGAGAAGACGAAGAATCTCCAGGACATGATCACGAAGTAGATGCAGTACACAGTCATCATGTAGAAGATGCCGGACATGATGATGAGGAAGATCAAGACGAAGGGCATGATCATGAAGATGAAGATGCCGAAGCAGACGACGATGGACCATCGATGGGCTAGGTGCAGGACCCTCATATTCAAGAGCTGCTTCTCAAGCAGACGGATAACGCAAGAGCTGCCGCCCGAGTGAAAGCCAAGCTGGATCAACTGGAGATAGACGCGGTTACTCCATTGTATGAAGGATGCAGGCCCAAGGATACCCGCCTGAAAGTAATGCTCATGGCTCTGGAGATGAGGGTAAAACACAAAATGACCGACGCATGCTTCGACGAGAACATGTCATTCTGGCACAAACGTCTTCCCAAGGGGAACAAGTGCCCGACCAGTTTTGAGGAGGCGAAGAAAATCGTGTGTCCTCTGGATTTACCGCACATGAAATACCATGTGTCCATGAACAATTGCATCATTTATCAGGATGAGCACGCGGAGTCTACCATATGTCTGGTGTGCGGTGTCACTCGATACAAGAAGAGGAAGAAAGCTCCTCGAAAACTGGTGTGGTACTTTCCGATCACTCCTCGTCTGCAGCGGTATTTCGCGGACCCTAAGGTAGCAAAGCTCCTACGTTGGCACGCGGATAGGGAGGAGAAGAAGTGAGAAGATGACGGAAATGATCCGGAGATAAATAAAAAAGACAAGATGCTAAGTCACCCTAAGGATGCGAGCCAGTGGCAAGCGTTGAACTTTGAACACCCAGAATTTGGGAACGATCCAAGGAACATCGTGCTGGGCACGAGCACCGATGGAGTCAATCCGTTTGGCAGCCAGAGAAGCACACATAGCACCTGGACTGTGTTTGTGTGGATGTACAACCTTCCCCCCTGGTTGTGCATGAAGAGGAAGTACATTCACATGAGTATGCTAATTGAAGGGCCGAAACAACCAGGGAATGACATCAATCTATATCTGGGGCTGCTGAAAGAGGAGCTAGACACGTTGTGGAAAATTCCAGCCAATACGTGGGACGCCGTAGAGAAAGAATATTTCCCTATGAGAGCCGCACTACTCACGACGGTGCACGACTATCTCGGTTACGGATATGTCGCTGGGCAGGTTGTCCATGGATTTTCTGGATGCGTCAGGTGCATGGATGACACAATGTATCACCAGCTAGATAGAGATCCCGGGTCTTCAAAAACCGTGTTCATGGGACATCGAAGGTGGCTTCGCGACGATGACTCATGGAGAAAACGCAAGGATCTGTTCGATGGTGAAACTGAACCCCGAAGACGCCCGCGTACGAGGAGCAGTGAGGAAATAGACGAGCTGTTGAAAAATTGGAAAGAGTGCCCACCGCCGGGAAAGAAGCGAAAGGCGCCAGAGCCGCTGCTGAAGGTATGCAAAACAAGGTCTGTTTTCTGGGACTTGCCGTACTGGAAGATCCTCCGTGTGCCTCACAGCCTTGATGTCATGCATATCACGAAGAACGTGTGCGAGAGTCTGCTTGGTACCCTGCTCAACATGCTAGAGAGGACCAAAGATGGGCCGAAAGCAAGGGCAGACTTGAAATCAATGGGCATCAGGGAGGAGCTTCACGCTAATGATGATGATGATGATGATGATGAGGCGAAGGACACGGAAAGTCGTCGCAAAGGCAAAAAGGCCAAGAAGATCGGAAATGACTACCCTCCCGCATGCTTCACTCTAAGTCAGGAGGAGATCGAGCAGTTTTTCACCTGCCTCGTAGGAGTAAAACTTCCTTACGGTTACGCGGGGAAGATAAGCAGATACGTAGACTCAGCGAAGCAGAAGTTCAGCGGGATGAAGTCTCACGACTGTCACATGCTGATGACGCAGATACTTCCAGTTGCAATCCGTAGGATCATGGATGTGCACGTCCGTGAAGCGCTATTTGGCCTATGCAACTTTTTCGACGTCATCTCTCGGAAGTCGGTTGGCGTGAGGCAACTCAGAAGGCTACAGGAAGAGATCGTGGTGATACTATGCGAGCTTGAGATGTACTTCCCGCCCGCATTCTTCGACGTTATGGTGCATCTGCTGGTCCATATCGTGGAGGATATCATCCAACTCGGGCCGATGTTCCTGCACAACATGATGCCGTTCGAAAGGATGAATGGTGTCATCAAAGGATACGTTCGCAACATGTCACGTCCAGAGGGAAGCATAGCCAAGGGCTTTCTGATAGAAGAGTGCATCTCCTACTACACGAATTATCTAGGCATCGAGAACCCCGTTGGTCTGCCCGTCAACAGGCACCTCGGCAGGCTCGCTGGATGGGGTCATCGCGAGGGTCGCCGCGAAATGCATGTCGACTTCAAGGGTTGACTCGCCGACTTTGAAAGAGAAAACCTAGTCGCGCTACAACACATAGACGTGGTCGATCCTTGGGTGGTAGAGCACAAAACCTTTATTGAGAAGACGTATAATGACCGAGGCCAACAGAGGACGGACGGAGATATAATCAAAGAGCACAACTCATGTTTCACGCGTTGGTTCAAGGAGAAGCTTCTGTCGTACCCTTTACATGAGGATTCTTCCGCGGAAGAAAAACTCATATTCGCCTTGTCACAGGGCGCCGAGCACAACCTGATGACCTATGAGGCGTACGATATCAACGGCTACACATTCTACACCGAGGAAAAGGACATGAAGAGCGATGGTTATCAGAACTCTGGGGTAACGATGGAATCCTACACCTGTAACGACAAGGACAGATACTACGGAAGGATCAAGGAGATTTGGGAGCTGAGCTACGCTGGAGAGAACGTCCTGATGTTCCGTGTCAAATGGGCCAAGAGCGTCCTAAAAGAAGACCGGTATTTCACCACCATGGTTATACCCGAAGCCAAATCCAAGACCGCGGGCGCAAACATCACCGCGAAAAATGAGCCATGGGTACTGGCTTCCCAAGTGGACCAATGCTTCTTCATTACCGACCCGTCAAAGCCCAGTCGTGTTGTCGTGAGGAGAGGCAAAAGGAAGATCATCGGAATGGATGGAGTCGCCAATGAGCAAGACTTTGACAAGTACGGTGACCCGAAGATGGAACATGACGACGACGATGAAGTACCAGCATACACCACAAGAAGAAGCAGGACCACCCTACCTAAAGGACGTCCGTTCAAGAGAAGAACTCCATTTGCGAAAAAGAAGGGCAAGAAGATTGTGAAAAGATAGCTAAGATCGATTGTATTTAAATTGTAGCCTTCATTTCTCGATTGTATTTTGACATATGGAAATGGGCACTTTTTGAATTCATGAATATTTTTTCAAATTTGATGATATTTTTTCATATTCATAAATGTTTTCTAAAAAATTATTAGATGCACCTAAAAATCCAAAAAAAAAAATTCAAATAACAAATTTGATGATATTTTTTCATATTCATAAATGTTTTCATATTCATATTTTTTCTTAAATGTTTTCAAATTTGATGATATTTTTTCACATTCATAAATGTTTTCAAATTTGATCGTCATTTTCTAAAAAATTATTAGATGCAACTAAAAATACAAAAAAAAAGTTAGTAATGGCGCACCAGGGGAAGGTGCGCCATTGCTATCACGGTGTTTATGGCGCACCCCTAGAAGGTGCGCCATTGCTAACCTTCCCCCCACTAAAATATCCACCCCCTCCCTCGCCTTCCTAGCCCTCGAAACCCTTGAAACCCGCGGCACCTCTCCGCTCGATCTCCACCGTGCGAGGCGACAGGCAAGGCGGCGGGCGGAATCTGCTTCAACACCGGGCCGGCGAGCCACGGAAGCAGGGCGCGACATCGCTCGACCCGTCCACCCCCCCTCCACCTCTTCTTCCTCAGGGAAGCAGAGCCGAAGCAGAAGCAGAGCCGAACTCGCCGCTGTAGATGTGCTCGCCCGCCCCCAGTAGACGTGCTCGTCGGGGCCTCTCCTCCGACGTCACCGGTGAGCCACCGTGCCCTGCCCTCTCCCTCTCTGCTCCTCCCTCCTTGCCCTCTCCCTCTCTGCTCGATCCCCTCTCTTCTCTGTCTCCACCTTCTGTTCTTGCCTGTGAGGTGTTTGATTAAATGTCAATTCAAACGATCGATGTAGCCGCGTCCACCGGAGCACCACGACCACGTCTGCGACCTCGTCTCTGCTCCGCCGCCGTCTACGACCTCGTCTGTGATCGCGTCCATCGAGGTGAGTTCTTCCATTGATCACTTCCAGGCCGTCGGTGCCATCCTGTGCCGTCTGTTTAAATTGTGTTGTTTGGAATTGTGAATCTGAATATTCTTGTGGTGTTCTTGTGTAGATCAGATGCTAGATTTTAGTTTAGATTTTTGCTACTGTCAGATACAAGATAATTAGAAGAGGGAACAGTTCATGCCTCACATTGTAAAACAGTAGCAGAATATATGAAATCCATCTAAATAAATAACCACTATGACCAGATTTTTGCAATTATAAAAAGGGAAAGAAACAACCATTGAACCAACAGATAATTGATTTGGCCTAAGGCAACATGGCATAAAAAAGTTTGATTCACATGCCTCACATTGTAAAAAAGGGCTAGTGTTGTTGCCAGTCCTAATGAAAAAGCAACTGAATTTCCAACAACCTACTAGGTAGAACAATCCATTTATATCATGAATATATGAAGGGAAGGACATGATTGCTACATGATTGCCATTATACTCCTTGCTGCTAGTTGCATTATTTCTCAGTGCTACAAATGTGTTTAACTTGTAGCTTCTAGCTTAAGTGAGTAGCCAGTACTGTAGTGAGTAGCTTAACTTGTTTAAGTACTGCCAGTTAGTAGTACTAATATTAAATGATGCCTGAAATGATGTATTATGTATCTTTAGCATGATCTATTTCAGATAATAAATGATGCCTGAAATGAATTCTTGTGTAAGTGAAGGCTTGCTATGTTGTTGCAGCCAGCTGTTTTCTGTTTCCTCATTTGGATTACTCAGTTATTTAGTTTATTATTACTTGGGAACAGTACTGTGAGAAAAAAATGATTATCTGCATTGCATTATTAAATGTTGTACTAGGAATCTTAGTCACCTAAACCCTGAAATGTTTATTAATTTCCATTTCGGTTGAGAATGGGGCACTCCTGGGTCAAGAAAATTAGCAAAGGTCATGCCCAATTTTCTTGACCTAGAAGGTGCCCGATTCTCAACCGAAACAAAAATTAATCAGCATGTATCTTGACATCAACCAACTTTCTGGACACATCCCTCGACAACTAGGTTATCTTGAGAACTTAGAGGAGTTGTGGCTTTGCTACAACACACTAAGAGGTTCCATCCCAAACTGCCTAGGAAATTTGACCAAACTCACAACCTTGGATCTTGAGAGCAACCAACTTTCTGGACACATCCCTCGAGAACTAGGTTATCTTGAGAACTTAGAGAAGTTGTTTGTTTGCTACAACACACTAACAGGTTCCATCCCAAACAACATAGGCAATTTGACCAAACTCACAGCCTTGTATCTTTGCAGCAACCAACTTTCTGGACACATCCCTCAAGAACTAGGTTACCTTGAGAACGTGGACTTGGACCTTAGCAACAACACACTAACAGGTTCCATCCCAAAACACCTAGGCAATGTCACAAACATCTCTCAATTGTTCCTTGACAATAACCAACTTTTTGGCGACATTCCTCGAGAATTAGGTTATTTGGTCAACTTAGAGATCTTGTTCCTTGACAATAACCAACTTTTTGACCAAACTTTTTTCCTATTTAGAGTGAACATGGCCAACAACGATGAGGCCTGCGGTTCGGGCAAGCAATTCTGGGAGCTGTCCCAGGAGATGGAGGAAGAACCTCACCGCTATGAGGACACCGCGGAAGACACCGATCCCGACTACACAACCCCTAGTGGCGTCGGGGATGACACCACTGATGGTGCCGCCGAGGATGCCACCACTGAAGATGGCAGCGCACGCACAGATGGCAGCCAACCGAAGAGGCAACGGAAGGACCGGCGCCCGAACATGCTCGGCACCGTCAAGGAGGAATTTACTGAAGTGTCCTCCAGTGGGCATCCAACAGCGCCCAAAGAATTAGTCAGTGGGTACTCGAGACAACTCGGGTGCATTCTCCGGAGCACCGTCTCGATCAACACCAAGAACCTAAGGCATCGTGACCGAGGGAATTTGCGCAACCTCCTCTACACGAAGCTGCACAAATGATACAAGTTCCCCGGTGACTTCGCAAACACACGCCTCTCAGGGAATAAAGTGAACAGTGCTGCCCTCACGAAGATGAGCACGGCCCTGGCTACTTGGAGAGCCGCGGTGAAGAGAAGGATTCTAAGAGGTGATAGTTATGAGAAGATCAAGGAGACAAATCCTTCGATCAGCGAAGCTGACTACCGGGAGTTCAAGATCAAGTGCGAGAGCAACGCATCCGCGGAATAAAGTCAGTGGGGGAAAGATATGCGGGACTTGAACTTAGGGGTCCACAAACTCGGTCCCGACGGTTACAGAGTGGCGGAACCTATATGGGACAAGGAGGACGCGGACCGTGCCGAGCAAGGCCTACCGCCCCTCTTCGATAAATACCGTGACAATCATACCAAGAACTATGTCAGGGCCTGGTACAAGGTGGACCCGATAACAAAGGAGCTTACCACGGATCCGAAGACCAAGGCGCTTGAGCTTGTTCTGGTAAGGAATACACCCCCGCGTAATTAGCTCCATATGGTTGCATTCTAATTAATGAAGCCAAATTTCTAAATGGTCCACGTTCCTTCCGCAGGACACTGAAAGCAGTAGCGCGGGGTCGTCTCAGAGCTCCCCTTGGGACACCACTTTAAATAGGGCGTTGAACGTAATGAAACACAAGGATAAGTTCAGTATGCCGTCGTCAGCTGGTCGTGTGGCCGGCAAAGGCTTGTCCATGAAATGGTCGGAATACTATAACGCTAGGCGAAAGGAGAGAAAGACCAGCTCAGAAAGCCAGGAGCGCGAGGTTCAAGAACTCAAGGCACAAGTGGCGCGGATTCCGGAGATAGTCGAAGAGCAAGTGCGAGACCAACTGGGAGCGACGATCACCGCCATTGTGCCTACCTTGATTGAGGGGCTGCAGGTGTGGATTGCGGATGGCCAACAGGGGCCGCCCCCGATTCCCAGCTTCATGGGCAGCAACCCGCACAACGCGCCGGCGGCGGCATTGGTGTCTCCGGCGTCGGCGCCGGCATTGGAGCTTAATGCACCCCGGTGTGGGAAGAATACACTGGCCGGCACCTCCGCAACAAGCGGCCCCTCTGTCACTTGCATGCCCGCCGTTGGCGGTGCCTCGACATTAGCCGAGCTCGACGCCATCACGGTAACTAAGCCTCTCGGCCGATGACTTCATCTCCTTGCCTTTGACTGGGCATCCCGGACGCCCTACATGTTTTCGCAGGGCGCCGCCGATGTTCCATGCACTCTCCTGCATTTCGTGGACGGCGAGTTGATCGATGTCGCCAAGGCCAGAATCATTCAACCGGGCAACCGCGTGTTCCACGGTAATCCGATGCCACCCACCATGTATAGGGTTCAACTGGTTCGGGTGCTGCGGGGCTGCGACGACTTGTTACCTCCGTATCGAACCCCTGGGGCCGACGAAGAAGATGTGATGACCCTCAGCGCCTGCATAAGCTGGTCCATGCTTTGGCTGAAGAGCCAGATTCCTTTGGGGGCGGGGGACACCACCCCACAGATAACACCGCCAGTCGTGCCGGCGCCAAGCCATGGCAAGACCGCCGCAACGCTACCGCCATCAGCTGATCCGGACATGCATATGGCACAGGATCCAGATGATGACGATGGTACATTTACCAACGTCGATAAGTACTTCAATGAACATGGGTACGGTGACGAATTCTTGGGGCCTCCTTCTCAAGAACCCAACCCTGCAAAAGACGATCGCGATCTAGCTGGTACCGCGGAGAAACCCAATTGCAACAGGCGTCGTCTGGCGTTCAGTTCTCAGGAGACGCCTCCAGCTGCCGCCTTCACCTAGCCTCAGATAGCCGAGGTGTGAAATATTATCAGCCCCAACACACTCAAGAAGGTGGTCTCTGAGCAGAACTCGATCCCATTACAGCAGAAGAAGCAGAAGGGACGGAAAAGAAAAAATAACAAGGGTGCAAGCCAGCCGGCACCGAGTACGATCCGTGCTCAGGACGGGCCACCTTCACCTAAGGATATCTCGAGTAGGGTGCATGTGGCGGGTAGGCCGATGCTACCGACTAATCTGCTCAATGCTGCAACCGGTGCTATGCGGAGTCTGCATGACAGTGTTCTTTCTTTGGAGAAGCGGCGTCTCTCCGAGAATGATGTGGCATACCCGGTTTTCGTGGCCAAGGTGCCAGAGGGCAAGGGCTTTGTCGATAACACCATCGGGGGTATGATCGGGGGGGGGGGGGGGGGGGGGGGGGGGGGGGGGGGGGGGGGGGGGGGGGGGGGGGGGGGGGGGGGGGGGGGGGGGGGGGGGGGGGGGGGGGGGGGGGGGGGGGGGGGGGGGGGGGGGGGGGGGGGGGGGGGGGGGGGGGGGGGGGGGGGGGGGGGGGGGGGGGGGGGGGGGGGGGGGGGGGGGGGGGGGGGGGGGGGGGGGGGGGGGGGGGGGGGGGGGGGGGGGGGGGGGGGGGGGGGGGGGGGGGGGGGGGGGGGGGGGGGGGGGGGGGGGGGGGGGGGGGGGGGGGGGGGGGGGGGGGGGGGGGGGGGGGGGGGGGGGGGGGGGGGGGGGGGGGGGGGGGGGGGGGGGGGGGGGGGGGGGGGGGGGGGGGGGGGGGGGGGGGGGGGGGGGGGGGGGGGGGGGGGGGGGGGGGGGGGGGGGGGGGGGGGGGGGGGGGGGGGGGGGGGGGGGGGGGGGGGGGGGGGGGGGGGGGGGGGGGGGGGGGGGGGGGGGGGGGGGGGGGGGGGGGGGGGGGGGGGGGGGGGGGGGGGGGGGGGGGGGGGGGGGGGGGGGGGGGGGGGGGGGGGGGGGGGGGGGGGGGGGGGGGGGGGGGGGGGGGGGGGGGGGGGGGGGGGGGGGGGGGGGGGGGGGGGGGGGGGGGGGGGGGGGGGGGGGGGGGGGGGGGGGGGGGGGGGGGGGGGGGGGGGGGGGGGGGGGGGGGGGGGGGGGGGGGGGGGGGGGGGGGGGGGGGGGGGGGGGGGGGGGGGGGGGGGGGGGGGGGGGGGGGGGGGGGGGGGGGGGGGGGGGGGGGGGGGGGGGGGGGGGGGGGGGGGGGGGGGGGGGGGGGGGGGGGGGGGGGGGGGGGGGGGGGGGGGGGGGGGGGGGGGGGGGGGGGGGGGGGGGGGGGGGGGGGGGGGGGGGGGGGGGGGGGGGGGGGGGGGGGGGGGGGGGGGGGGGGGGGGGGGGGGGGGGGGGGGGGGGGGGGGGGGGGGGGGGGGGGGGGGGGGGGGGGGGGGGGGGGGGGGGGGGGGGGGGGGGGGGGGGGGGGGGGGGGGGGGGGGGGGGGGGGGGGGGGGGGGGGGGGGGGGGGGGGGGGGGGGGGGGGGGGGGGGGGGGGGGGGGGGGGGGGGGGGGGGGGGGGGGGGGGGGGGGGGGGGGGGAGAATCGTTCAACCGGGCAACCGCGTGTTCCACGGTAATCCGATGCCACCCACCTTCTATAGGGTTGAACTGGTTCGGGTACTGCCAGGCTGCGACGAGTTGTTACCTCCGATTCGACCCGCTGGGGCCGACGAAGATGATGTGATGACCCTCAGCGCCTGTGTAAGCTGGCCCCTGCTTTGGCCGAAGAGCCAGATTCGTTTGGGGGCGGGGGACACCACCCCACAGACAAGACCGCCAGTCGTGCCAGCGCCAAGCCATGGCAAGAACGCCGCAACGCTACCGGACCTGCCGGACATCCCTATGGCACATGATCCGAACATGCATATGGCACAGGATCCGGACGACGACGACAACGACGACGATACATTTACCAACGTCGATAAGTACTTTGCCGAGCATGGGTACGGTGACGAGTTCTGCGGGCCTCCTTCTCAAGAACCCAACCCTCAAAAAGACGACCGCGATCTAGCTGGTATGGCGGAGAAACCCAATTGCAACAGGCGTCGTCTGGCATTCAGTTCTCAGGAGACGCCTCCAGCTGCCGCCTTCACTGAGCCTCAGATAGCTGAGGTGCCAAATATTATCAGCCCCAACACGCTCAAGAAGGCGGTCTGTGAGCAGAACTCGATCCCATTACAGCAGATCAAGAAGAAGGGACGGAAACGAAAGACTAACAAGGGCGCCAGTGCGAGCCAACCGGCACCGAGTACGATCCGTGCTCAGGACGGACCACCTTCACCTAAGGATATCTCGAGGAGGGTGCATGTGGCGGGTAGGCCGATGCTACCGACAAATATGCTCAATGCTGCAACCGGTGCTATGCGGAGTCTGCATGACAGTGTTCTTTCTTTGGAGAAGCGGCGTCTCAGAGAGAATGATGTGGCATACCCGGTTTTCGTGGCGAAGGTGCCAGAGGGCAAGGGCTTTGTGGATAGCGCCGTCAGGGGTACGATCGTCCGACGATTTGATGACATCTTTGCTATGCTTAACCTTCATCCGCTGCACTACACTTTCGTTCGGCTGTTTTCGCTGAGTATGGAGATGCGGATCATTAGAGACAAGACCCCGGACATTGTGATAGTCGACCCCTTCTACATGCGTGCCAAGATCTTGGGCAGCGCTGGGGACCGGCAAGTCGCGAGTTCACACCTCGAAGGCGTCATTCTGGCAAACCCAGATAAGGATAACTTCCTCGTGCCTTACTTTCCCGAGTAAGTCATCTCCTAACCGCCCCGTAACATATGATTTCTTAGATTTCGATCGTTCTTTTTTCTAACATTCCGTGTTCTGTGCAGTGACACACATTGCACACTCATCCTCTTAAGCCCGAAATATTCCATGGCCACGTATCTCGACCCGGACTGTGACTCCAAGATAGACTACACAAATATCAAGAATGTTCTTGATGATGCTCTCCCTGGCTACGCCGCATCTGGAGGCACCTTTAAGAGGCCAGTTCGTAGGTACGGCAGGCACATGTTCACCCACAATACGACGTTCCCCTGCGTCAAGCAGCCGCCTGGCGGTCAGAAGGATGCCTACTACGCCCTCCATCACATGCGGGCGATCGTGTGGGACCATAATCACCTTCTCCTACCAAATAATCTCAAAGATTGGGCCGCAAGCTTGGGGGCAATCCAGGACGCGGACATCCGACAAGAATTCTTTCGCATCCAGTCGGAGTTTGCAGAAATCATCCATCAAGATGTCCTTCGTACCTCGGGGCAGTTCTACCTCAAATTTCAACCGTCCAGTAGCGAGATAGACACAACGCTACAAATGCAGGCTGACAACGCCCGCGACTTCATGACCATCACGACAGACGGCGGCTTCATCATGCTCCGGTCCCATGAGTCGAGTCGAAAGTTGTGATGCTATGTGTAGTTCTGAAACATTCATTAGCTCATGTTGTAATTAAACTATAGTGAACTTGTATGTCTTTGGTTTGGACAGTCGTTCAACATAGATGTAATCGATGCTATTTGTTAGTAGGACCATGAATCGCGCTATGGATGTCTTGCTTTTCTCTTCCGATCCTTTTGTTGCATACTTATATATTGCTTATGTATTGTCTGTTGTTTGCCTAGTGCATAGAGATGCCGTCGTATGTCGTGTACAAGGGTAAGGTTCCCGGAGTCTACAATGACTGGGAGGAGTGTCGGAGACAGGTTCACCATTTCAGCGGTAATAGTTACAAAGGGTACACCACTAGGGCGGAGGCGGAATCTAGATACGCGCGCTATCTAGCGGGAGAGAGGAGGGAGCGTTGGAGGAACCGGATGAAGACCAGTTTCATCGCGATGATGCTCATCGTGGTGACCGCATCTCTCTTCTATGTGATGGTAGTTTAGATGATCGATATCGACTTGTAATGTGAAGACAAACTCGCTACTCGCGGTCTCGAGACTTGTAATGTTCTATCTTCGTTCGGTCTTTTGAATTCGGAGACTAATATGATGAATTGTATTCGGAGACTAATCTTCTATTGTATTCGATGAATTTGCTGTTGCTGTGTCCTGCTGCTTATTTTCTGTTGAAGATGACTACAAGGAGTTCAAGATCAAGTGCGAGAGCAGCGCAACCTCCGAATCAAGTCAGTGGGGGAAAGAAATGCGGCAGTTGAACTTAGGGGTCCACCAACTCGGTCCCGGCAGTTATAGAGTTGCGGAGCCTATATGGGACAAGCAGGACGCAGAGCGTGCCGAGCAAGGCCTACCTCCCCGCTTCGAGAAATTCCCTGACAAGCAGACCAGGAACTTTGTCAGGGCCCGGTACAAGGAGGACCCGGTAACAAAGGAGCTTACCACGGATCCGAAGACCAAGGTGCTTGAGAAAGTTCTGGTAAGGAATACACCCCCGCGTAATTAGCTACATATATGGTTGCATTCTAGTTAATGAAGCCAAATTTCTAAATGGTTCACATTCCTTCCGCAGGAGGCTGAAAGCAGTAGCGCGGGGTCATCTCAGAGCTCCCCTTTTGACACCCCTTTAAATAGGGCGTTGAACGTAATGAAAAACAAGGATAAGCTCAGTAAGCCGTCGTCAGCTGGTCGTGTGGCCGGCAAAGGCTTGTCCACAAAATGGTCGTCATACTATACCGCTGGTGGGCGAAAGGAGAAAAAGACCATCTCGGAAAGCCAGTCGCGCGAGGTTCAAGAACTCAAGGCACAAGTGCGCGCGGATTCCGGAGATTGTCCAAGAGCAAGTGCAACAACAACTGGGAACGACGCTCACCGCCATTGTGCCTACCTTGATTCAAGGGCTGACGACGTGGATTGCGGGCGGCCAACAGGGGCCTCCCCCGGTTCCCAGCTTCACGGTCAGCAACTCGCACAACGCGCAGGCGGCGCCATTGGTCTCTCCGGCGGAGGTGGTATTCGTGTCTCCGGCGCCGGCACGGGCATTGGAGCTTAATGCACCTGGGTGGGGGGGGGGGGGGGGGGGGGGGGGGGGGGGGGGGGGGGGGGGGGGGGGGGGGGGGGGGGGGGGGGGGGGGGGGGGGGGGGGGGGGGGGGGGGGGGGGGGGGGGGGGGGGGGGGGGGGGGGGGGGGGGGGGGGGGGGGGGGGGGGGGGGGGGGGGGGGGGGGGGGGGGGGGGGGGGGGGGGGGGGGGGGGGGGGGGGGGGGGGGGGGGGGGGGGGGGGGGGGGGGGGGGGGGGGGGGGGGGGGGGGGGGGGGGGGGGGGGGGGGGGGGGGGGGGGGGGGGGGGGGGGGGGGGGGGGGGGGGGGGGGGGGGGGGGGGGGGGGGGGGGGGGGGGGGGGGGGGGGGGGGGGGGGGGGGGGGGGGGGGGGGGGGGGGGGGGGGGGGGGGGGGGGGGGGGGGGGGGGGGGGGGGGGGGGGGGGGGGGGGGGGGGGGGGGGGGGGGGGGGGGGGGGGGGGGGGGGGGGGGGGGGGGGGGGGGGGGGGGGGGGGGGGGGGGGGGGGGGGGGGGGGGGGGGGGGGGGGGGGGGGGGGGGGGGGGGGGGGGGGGGGGGGGGGGGGGGGGGGGGGGGGGGGGGGGGGGGGGGGGGGGGGGGGGGGGGGGGGGGGGGGGGGGGGGGGGGGGGGGGGGGGGGGGGGGGGGGGGGGGGGGGGGGGGGGGGGGGGGGGGGGGGGGGGGGGGGGGGGGGGGGGGGGGGGGGGGGGGGGGGGGGGGGGGGGGGGGGGGGGGGGGGGGGGGGGGGGGGGGGGGGGGGGGGGGGGGGGGGGGGGGGGGGGGGGGGGGGGGGGGGGGGGGGGGGGGGGGGGGGGGGGGGGGGGGGGGGGGGGGGGGGGGGGGGGGGGGGGGGGGGGGGGGGGGGGGGGGGGGGGGGGGGGGGGGGGGGGGGGGGGGGGGGGGGGGGGGGGGGGGGGGGGGGGGGGGGGGGGGGGGGGGGGGGGGGGGGGGGGGGGGGGGGGGGGGGGGGGGGGGGGGGGGGGGGGGGGGGGGGGGGGGGGGGGGGGGGGGGGGGGGGGGGGGGGGGGGGGGGGGGGGGGGGGGGGGGGGGGGGGGGGGGGGGGGGGGGGGGGGGGGGGGGGGGGGGGGGGGGGGGGGGGGGGGGGGGGGGGGGGGGGGGGGGGGGGGGGGGGGGGGGGGGGGGGGGGGGGGGGGGGGGGGGGGGGGGGGGGGGGGGGGGGGGGGGGGGGGGGGGGGGGGGGGGGGGGGGGGGGGGGGGGGGGGGGGGGGGGGGGGGGGGGGGGGGGGGGGGGGGGGGGGGGGGGGGGGGGGGGGGGGGGGGGGGGGGGGGGGGGGGGGGGGGGGGGGGGGGGGGGGGGGGGGGGGGGGGGGGGGGGGGGGGGGGGGGGGGGGGGGGGGGGGGGGGGGGGGGGGGGGGGGGGGGGGGGGGGGGGGGGGGGGGGGGGGGGGGGGGGGGGGGGGGGGGGGGGGGGGGGGGGGGGGGGGGGGGGGGGGGGGGGGGGGGGGGGGGGGGGGGGGGGGGGGGGGGGGGGGGGGGGGGGGGGGGGGGGGGGGGGGGGGGGGGGGGGGGGGGGGGGGGGGGGGGGGGGGGGGGGGGGGGGGGGGGGGGGGGGGGGGGGGGGGGGGGGGGGGGGGGGGGGGGGGGGGGGGGGGGGGGGGGGGGGGGGGGGGGGGGGGGGGGGGGGGGGGGGGGGGGGGGGGGGGGGGGGGACGCGTACACAATCAGGAGATGATTGTACGTGGAGAGGATGACAGCAGGGACGTGCCAAGGTCATGGAAGTACGCAAGCAAGTGCCTCCTTATTTCAGGCCAATAAAAAAATGGCTCCTCCTAGTGGATTTCTCACATCTGGGTCCCATGCCATTGTCAACGTAGTCAATAAACAAGAGAATTGCACAATGAGCGGCTGACAACAGGGACCCAGCAGCTCGCCCAATTATTTTTGTTTTGGGTTAATTTGATAAATGCCACTCCAAATCTGGTGTTTCCGAGAAATGCCACTGCAATTTCCAAAATTTGAAAAATGCCATTTCTAGTGGCATTTTTTGAAGTCTGGAGTGGTGTTTTACAAAGATTGCAAACTGCAGTGGCATTTTTCAAAGTTTGCAAAAATTGCAGTGGCATTTTTCAAAGTTTGGAAATTGCAGTGGCATTTTTATGAATCGCCATAATTGGAGTGATATTTATCTAATTTGTTTTTGAGACGGAAGTAGGGTGTCAACTGGGCTGTGCGGGACACTCTGGCCTGTCTAGACAGCCTTTTCTTTTATGTTTACCACAGACCAGCCCAATAGTTTTCTTTATTTCTGAAAATGGCTAGCCCAGTTTTTTTGTGATCTTTCAAGTAAGTCGCTTTATCAGGCCTGTTGGGCTGCAAATCTTTCAAGACGAGGAGAGCTTCATTCGACTAGCCGAGAAAATGGCCTATAAGTAATGAGAAATGGGATGTACATTTTTAAAACACATCAAACCGGCAATTAGTTTCAAATATCTTTTTTTCATTTCGAGATTTTAAATTGCATTGATTTTTATGCGTGGACAATTTATTGGATTTTATATTGATATACACTTATTTTTAAAATCAGTTTGAATGTGACTCGAAATTTCAGGATTAAAAACAGTTCAGACCGCACCGACATGTGCAAAATTTCGTATAATTTTTTAACCGTGGCCACAATATGGGCTGTAATGCTAACAAAAAGAATATGGGCTCCAAAAAAACCCGTAAGAATTAGCAAATGGGCTGTATATTATTTGAAATAATGTCAGACAGCAGGACATGGAGCAGCAGCGCACCGACGCTCTGAGTCGTGAGCGGAGCGCCCACAACTGGGCCGACTACGTGGAGGCCGGCGCCCGGCAAATAGCCCTGGAGGCTGTCGGGCACTCACGCATTCGTGACGCCGATTTTTACTACTAGCTCATCAAGTGGGTTTCCCGCATGGAAGCCGAAGCTTCTGTGGACCACGCCGGCATGGAAAGGGCCAACGCGCGCGAGCAACGCGCACTATCGCACCTCTTGCAAGTCCGAGGCGAGGCGCAGGCCGCTGGTGCCGCAGTTTAGCGTGTACCACAGATGGCGGTTGGCATCGTCTAGTTAGCTAAGAGTAAGTTAGTACTTATACGCTACTAGAGTATTAGTGGGAGTAGATAGTTAACTTGGCTATGATGGTTGTCAACGTGGAAGTTCAGTACTCTATATGTGGATCAGACCTGTATCTTTGCTCTGAATGTTGAACTTTCCGTTTGAACGTATGGAATGGGCTGTTATTTTTTAAATGGGTTGTATTTGTCCTCCATGGGTTTAGAGGCTGACTTGTGGGGGGGGGGGGGGGGGGGGGGGGGGGGGGGGGGGGGGGGGGGGGGGGGGGGGGGGGGGGGGGGGGGGGGGGGGGGGGGGGGGGGGGGGGGGGGGGGGGGGGGGGGGGGGGGGGGGGGGGGGGGGGGGGGGGGGGGGGGGGGGGGGGGGGGGGGGGGGGGGGGGGGGGGGGGGGGGGGGGGGGGGAGCAGAGATTGAAGAAGCACGACGGCCGTTGCATGGACATCCAACAGTATACATGCTATCTGTGGAAAGCCTCAAATCTGTGGAAAACAGCATACAACCCATCTGCCATTATTTCAAATAATTTACAGCCAATTTGCTAATTCTTACGGGGTTTTTTTGGAGCCCATATTCTTTATGTTAGCATTACAGCCCATATTGTGGCCATGGTTAAAAAATTATACGAAATTTTGCATATGTCGGTGCGGTCTGAACTGTTTTTAATCCCGAAATTTCGAGTCACATTCAGTCTGATTTTAAAAATAAATGTATATCAATATAAAATCCAATAAATTGTCCATGCTAAAAATCAATGCAATTTAAAATGTCGAAATGAAAAAAAGATATTTGAAAATAATTTCCGGTTTGATGTGTTTTATAAATGTACATCCCATTTCTCATTACTGATAGGCCATTTTCTCGGCCAGCCCAATGAAGCTCTCCTCGTCTTGAAAGATTTACATCCCAACAGGCCTGATAAAGCGACTTACTTGACAAATCACAAAAGAACTGGGCTAGCCATTTTCAGAAAGAAAAAAAACTACTGGTCTAGTCTGTGGTAAACATAAAAGAAAAGGCTGTCTAGACAGGCCAGAGTGTCCCGCACAACCCAGTTGACACCCTGCTTCCGTCTCAAAAACAAATTAGATAAATGCCAATCCAATTATGGCGATTCATAAAAATGCCACTGCAATTTTCAAACTTTGAAAAATGCCACTGCAATTTTTGCAAACTTTGAAAAACGCCACTGCGGTTTGCAAACTTTGAAAAACGCCACTCCAGACTTCGAAAAATCCCACTATAAATGGCAAGAAATGGCATTTTTCAAAGTTTGGAAATTGCAGTGGCATTTCTCGGATACACCATATTTGGAGTGGCATTTATCAAATTAACCTAAAACAAAAATAACTGGGCGAGCTGCCGGGTCACGGGTGTCAGCCGCTCGTTGTGCAATTCTCTCGTTTATTGACTACGTTGACAATG
>JAAAWM010010171.1:0-35079 GCA_036873465.1 Thinopyrum obtusiflorum
TAGTTCGGGACCCCCTACCCGAGATCCACCGGTTTTGACACCGACAGCGGCCCCTGGCGCCATTCATCCTGCCGCGGCCGCACCTCCCGCGGCCGGAGCGAGCTCTGGCGGTCCCCTGCGGGGCAGTGCTGGGGCGCCGCCCTGCGGCCGCCGGGGTCAGGTGCAGGCCCTGATGCCCCAAGGTGTGGGGCATTCAGGCGAAGGCTCCGGCGCATCAGCCCCAGAAGCTTACGTGCCCCACATGGTGGACCTAGGGTACACGCCAGAGGAAGACCCCGGCTCGTTCCCTGAGCCAAGCTGGGTAGAAGGTACGCTGGAGGCAGGGGCTTTCCACGAGCCGCCCGGAAGCTTCGCTGAACCCTTCGACGACGACAACCACAGGGTACGCCGATACCCCAGGGGCATGCTTACGCTAACCATGGACCACAGGTGAACCAGGCCACAGCAGCGGCAGGAGACCCCAGCGCGGTGTCCCCGCCCCCGGCAGGACCAGCGCGCTGGGGGCAGCGCGGGCAGAGCCTGGGGGCAGCACCCCCCTCGCGCCGCATGGAGCAAGGCGTAGCACAGAGGTAGGCCCTCTGCCGGGGGAGGCGCCGGCAAGCCCTTCCCCCCGGTAGAGGACCCGTGGTCACCGAGGGCGCCGCCAGCGTCCCCCTTGCCCCTTGGTCTCGTCCTAGTTTCCGGACGCCCCAACGGTGGTCGGGGAGGCGCAGGGCGGGGCCCACGTCAGGCGATACGAAGCAAGGCTCACGCCTGTGAAGGTCTCCGCTCGTGACACTCTCACGTAATAATGAGTGGGGCTGTACACGCCCCGGAGTCTCTAGAGCGCTGCACCTCGGCCTCGGGGGCTCCCGCCCACGTCCAAGTGGAAGCACCATGCTCCGCGCTGGCCGTCGACACTGTCCCCTAATGACTATGCTCACATCCAGTGAAAGCACTTAGCTCCGCGCTGGTGAGAAGACAAGAAGACTAGCTAGGTGCCGGACACGGCTGTTGGCTTTCGCCTCTTTCTTTGTAACCTGATTTTGCCGTTTTTTGGATTGAGATTTGAAGTCCTTTTGTGTTGCCTAAAAATGGGGGAGTTTTCTCTGGTTTAAGCCATTTTATCGCGTTCTGGTTGCGTGCTTTATTTTTGAGGCTCACGTCTTAGGCCCCCCTTGCGGGTGCCCCACGAGCGGGGGCTGGTCGGCAGACAGCGCCAGGTGCATCCAGGCGACCTGGATAGGACCCCCTCGGGACTAGAGGTGCACGCGCCGCAAGATTGCCGCGTGCGCATTGCTACCTCTTGAGCATGTGTTGGTTTTCCCTTGAAGAGGAAAGGGTGATGCAGCAAAGTAGCGTAAGTATTCCCCCTTAGTTTTTGAGAACCAAGGTATCAATCCAGTAGGAGACTACTCGCAAGTCACCTAGTACCTGCACAAACAATCAAGAACCTTGCAACCAACGCGATAAAGGGGTTGTCAATCCCTTCACGGCCACTTGCAAAAGTGAGATCTGATAAAGATAATAAGATAAATATTTTTGGTATTTTTGTTGTATAGATTGGAAAATAAAGATTGCAAAATAGTAAACTAGAATTATAGATCGGAAACTTATATGATGTAAAGTAGACCCGGGGGCCATAGGTTTCACTAGTGGCTTCTCTCATGATAGCATATATTACGGTGGGTGAACAAATTACTGACGAGCAATTGATAGAAAAGCGCATAGTTATGAGAATATCTAGGCATGATCATGAACATAGGCATCACGTCCGTGTTAAGTAGACCAAAAAGATTCTGCATCTACTACTATTACTCCACACATCGACCGCTATCCAGCATGCATGGGGGGGGGGGGGGGGGGGGGGGGGGGGGGGGGGGGGGGGGGGGGGGGGGGGGGGGGGGGGGGGGGGGGGGGGGGGGGGGGGGGGGGGGGGGGGGGGGGGGGGGGGGGGGGGGGGGGGGGGGGGGGGGGGGGGGGGGGGGGGGGGGGGGGGGGGGGGGGGGGGGGGGGGGGGGGGGGGGGGGGGGGGGGGGGGGGGGGGGGGGGGGGGGGGGGGGGGGGGGGGGGGGGGGGGGGGGGGGGGGGGGGGGGGGGGGGGGGGGGGGGGGGGGGGGGGGGGGGGGGGGGGGGGGGGGGGGGGGGGGGGGGGGGGGGGGGGGGGGGGGGGGGGGGGGGGGGGGGGGGGGGGGGGGGGGGGGGGGGGGGGGGGGGGGGGGGGGGGGGGGGGGGGGGGGGGGGGGGGGGGGGGGGGGGGGGGGGGGGGGGGGGGGGGGGGAAGAGAGAGAAGAAGCCATCTAGCTAATAACTATGGACCCAAAGGTCTGTGGTGAACTACTCACACATCATCGGAGAGGCTATGGTGTTGATGTAGAAGCCCTCCGTGATCGAATCCCCCTCCGACAGATCACCTGAAAAGGCCCCAGATGGGATCTCACGGGTACAGAAGGTTGCGGCGGTGGAAAAGTGGTTTTGTGGCTCTCCTGGATGTTTTTAGGGTACAAGGGTATATATAGGCGAAAGAAGTATGTCGGTGGAGCTACGAGGGGCCCACGAGGGTGGGGGGTGCGCCTACCCCCTGGGCGCGCCCTCCTGCCTCGTGGCTGCGTCGTTGCATCTCTGACTTCCACTCCAAGTCTCCTGGATTGCGTTTGTTCCAAGAAAGATCCTTGCGAAGGTTTCGTTCCGTTTGGATTCTGTTTGATATTCCTTTTCTGCGAAACACTGAAATAGGCAAAAAAAATAGCAACTGGCACAGGGCCTCCGGTTAATAGGTTAGTCCCAAAAATAATATAAAATAACATATTAAAGCCCATTAAACATCCAAAATAGATAATATAATAGCATGGAACGATAAAAAATTATAGATACGTTGGAGACATATCAGCATCCCCAAGCTTAATTCCTGCTCGTCCTCGAGTAGGTAAATGATAAAAACAGAATTTTTGATGTGGAATGCTACCTAACATAATTTTTAATGTAATTTACTTTATTGTGGCATGAATGTTTAGATCCGAAAGATTCAAGACAAAAGTTTAATATTGACATAAAAATAATAATACTTCGAGCATACTAACCAAGCAATTATGTCTTCTCAAAATAACATAGCCAAAGAAAGCTCATCCCTACAAAATCATATAATTTGGCCATGCTTCATTTTCTTCACACAAAATGCTCTCATCATGCACAACCCCGATGACAAGCCAAGCAATTATTTCATACTTTAGCATTTTCAAACTTTTTCAACTTTCACGCAATATATGAGCGCGAGCCATGGACATAGCACTATAGGTGGAATAGAATATGATGATGAAGGTTGTGTGGAGAAGACAAAAAGGGAGAAAGTCTCACATCGACGTGGCTAATCAACGAGCTACAGAGATGCCCATCAATTGATGTCAATGTGAGGAGTAGGGATTGCCATGCAATGGATGCACTTGAGCTATAAATGTATGAAAGCTCAACAAAAGAAACTAAGTGGGTGTGCGTCCAACTTGCTTGCTCACGAAGACCTAGGGCATTTTGAGGAAGCCCATCATTGGAATATACAAGCCAAGTTCTATATTGAAAAATTCCCACTAGTATATGAAAGTGAAAGCATAGGAGACTCTCTATCATGAAGATCATGGTGCTACTTTGAAGCACAAGTGTGGTAAAAGGATAGTAACATTGCCCCTTCTCTCTTTTTATCTCATTTTTTTGTTTGGGCCTTCTCTCTCTTTTTTTTCGTCCGGAGTCTCATCCCGACTTTTGGGGGAATCATAGTCTCCATCATCCTTTCCTCACATGGGACAATGCTCTAATAATGAAGATCATCACACTTTTATTTACTTACAACTCAAGAATCACAACTCGATACTTAGAACAAAATATGACTCTATGTAAATGCCTCCGGCGGTGTACCGGGATGTGCAATGACTCATGAGTGACATGTATGAAAGAATTATGAACGGTGGCTTTGCCACAAATATGATTTTAACTACATGATCATGCAAAGCAATATGACAATGATGGAGCGTGTCATAATAAACGGAATGGTGGAAAGTTGCATGGCAATATATCTCGGAATGGCTATGGAAATGCCATAATAGGTAGGTATGGTGGCTGTTTTGAGGAAGATATAAGGAGGCTTATGTGTGATAGAGTGTATCATATCACGGGGTTTGGATGCACCGGCAAAATTTGCACCAACTCTCGAGGTGAGAAAGGGCAATGCACGGTACCGAAGAGGCTAGCAATAATGGAAGGGTGAGAGTGCGTATAATCCATGGACTCAACATTAGTCATAAAGAACTCACATACTTATTGCAAAAATCTACAAGTCATCAAAACCAAGCACTACGCGCATGCTCCTAGGGGGATAGATTGGTAGGAAAAGACCATCGCTCGTCCCCGACCGCCACTCATAAGGAAGGCAATCAAAGAACACCTCATGCTTCAAATTTGTCACACAATGGTTACCATACGTGCATGCTACGGGACTTGCAAACCTCAACACAAGTATTTCTCAATTTCACAATTACTCAACTAGTACGACTCTAATATCACCATCTTTATATCTCAAAACAATTATCAAGTATCAAACTTCTCATAGTATTTAATGCACTCTATATGAAAGTTTTTATTATACCCATCTTGGATGCCTATCATATTAGGACTAATTTTATAGCCAGAGCAAATTACCATGCTGTTCTAAAAGACTCTCAAAATAATATAAGTGAAGCATGAGAAATCAATAATTTCTATAAAATAAAACCACCACCGTGCTCTAAAAAGATATAAGTGAAGCACTAGAGCAAAATTATCTAGCTCAAAAGATATAAGTGAAGCACATAGAGTATTCTAATAAATTCCGATTCATGTGTGTCTCTCCCAAAAGGTGTGTACAGCAAGGATTATTGTGGTAAACTAAAAAGCAAAGACTCAAATCATACAAGACACTCCAAGCAAAACAAATATCATGTGGTGAATAAAAATATAGCCTCAAGTAAAGTTACCGATAGACGAAGACGAAAGAGGGGATGCCTTCCGGGGCATCCCCAAGCTTAGGCTTTTGGTTGTCCTTGAATTTTACCTTGGGGTGCCTTGGGCATCCCCAATCTTAGGCTCTTGCCACTCCTTATTCCAAAATACATCAAATCTTTACCCAAAAACTTGAAAACTTCACAACACAAAACTTAAACAGAAAATCTCATGAGCTCCGTTAGTATAAGAAAACAAACCACCACTTTAAGGTACTGTAATGAACTCATTATTTATTTATATTGGTGTTAAACCTACTGTATTCCAACTTCTCTATCGTTCATACCCCCCGATACAAGCCATAGATTCATCAGAATAAGCAAACAACACACGAAAAACAGAATCTATCAAAAACAGAACAGTCTGAAGCAATCTGTATCAAATAAATACTTCTGGAACTCCAAAAATTCTGAAATAAATTGGTGGACATGAGGAATTTGTCTATTAATCATCTGCAAAAATAATCAACCTAAAAGCACTCTCCAGTAAAAAATGGCATCTAATCTCGTGAGTGCTAAAGTTTCTATTTTTTACAGCAAGATCGCAGAGACTTCACCCAAGTCTTCCCAAAGGTTCTACTTGGCGCAAACACTAACTAAAACATAAAACCACATCTAAACAGAGGCTAGATGAATTATTTATTACTAAACGGGAACAAAAAGCAAGGAACAAAAATAAAATTGGGTTGCCTCCCAACAAGCGCTATCGTTTAACACCCCTAGCTAGGCATAAAGCAAGAATAGATCTAGGTATTGCCATCTTTGGTATTGGGAAAGAACAGAGAAAATTTCTGTTCTATAACATTTATCTTTCTATTTTAAGAAAGCACATGGCCATTAATGGTGGAAGAAAGATTAAGCACGCTACAAAAATTTGCATCTAAGCTAGCCTTCATCTCTTTGATAATTTCATTTTGATAAAAGCACGAAAGAGAGGTGGATTCAACCTTCTCACTCATGGGGTGCCCAAATATAGTTTTCATCTTTTCATAGGTATATATGGCATCCCCCTCAAGAAAACCTTCTTCAAAAATAGAATCTAAAACTTGCTTGAATGAAGAGGGTAAGCCAACATAAAAGCTTTTTAGGTATATCTCAATTTGATACTGGGGCACATAGCTGGCTCGGATCCTTAATAGCCTATCCCAAGCATCTTTCAAAGACTCATCAAGCAAATAACGAAAAATTCCGGGTCATCCTCATCAAAATTATTCAAACTCTCATCGATAACCCCAGTAGGTCTTTCCATAGCATCATTATTTGTGAGCTTAGAAAGGACAGAGGGACTATCCAAAGTATTAAAACCCGGGAGAGAACCCTTAGCCCTTTTTGATTCGGCCATGGCGAAAGAAAGGCAAACAGGAAAGAGGCGAACAAAAAAAAGGGCGAATAAAACAGCAAAGATGAAGTGGGGGAGAGGAAAACGAGAGGCAAATGGCAATTAATGTAATACGAGGGATAAGAGTTTGTGATGGGTACTTGGTATGTCTTGACTTGAGCATAGATCTCCCTGGCAACGGCGCAAGAAATCCTTCTTGCTACCTCTTGAGCATGCGTTGGTTTTCCCTTGAAGAGGAAAGGGTGATGCAGCAAAGTAGCGTAAGTATTTCCCTCAGTTTTCGAGAACCAAGGTATCAATCCAGTAGGAGACTACTCGCAAGTCACCTAGTACCTGCACAAACAATCAAGAACCTTGCAACCAACGCGATAAAGGGGTTGTCAATCCCTTCACGGCCACTTGCAAAAGTGAGATCTGATAAAGATAATAAGATAAATATTTTTGGTATTTTTGTTGTATAGATTGGAAAATAAAGATTGCAAAATAGTAAACTAGAATTATAGATCGTAAACTTATATGATGTAAAGTAGACCCGGGGGCCATAGGTTCCACTAGTGGCTTCTCTCATGATAGCATATATTACGGTGGGTGAACAAATTACTGCCGAGCAATTGATAGAAAAGCGCATAGTTATGAGAATATCTAGGCATGATCATGAACATAGGCATCACGTCTGTGTTAAGTAGACCGAAATGATTCTGCATCTACTACTATTACTCCACACATCGACCGCTATCCAGCATGCATCTAGAGTATTAAGTTCATAAGAACAGAGTAACACATTAGGCAAGATGACATGATGTAGAGGGATAAACTCAAGCAATATGATATAAACCCCATCTTTTTATCCTCGATGGCAACAATACAATACAATACAATACGTGCCTTGCTGCCCCTACTGTCACTGGGAAAGGACACCGCAAGATTGAACCCAAAGCTAAGCACTTCTCCCATTGCAAGAAAGATCAATCTAGTAGGCCAAACTAAACCGATAATTCGAAGAGACTTGCAAAGATATCAAATCATGCATATAAGAATTCAGAGAAGAACCAAATATTGTTCATAGATAATCTTGATCATAAACCCACAATTCATCGGATCTCGGCAAACACACCGCAAAAAGTATTACATCGAATAGATCTCCAAGAACATCGAGGAGAACTTTGTATTGAGAACCAAAGAGAGAGAAGAAGCCATCTAGCTAATAACTATGGACCCGAAGGTCTGTGGTGAACTACTCACACATCATCGGAGATGATATGGTGTTGATGTAGAAGCCCTCCGTGATCGAATCCCCCTCCGGCAGATCGCCGAAAAAGGCCCCAGATGGGATCTCATGGGTACAGAAGGTTGCGGCGGTGGAAAAGTGGTTTGGTGGCTCTCCTGGATGTTTTTAGGGTACAAGGGTATATATAGGCGAAAGAAGTACGTCGGTGGAGCTACAAGGGGCCCACGAGGGTGGGGGGCGCGCCTACTCCCCTGGGCGCGCCCTCCTGCCTCGTGGCCGCCTCGTTGCGTCTCTGACTTCCACTCCAAGTCTCCTGGATTGTGTTTGTTGCAAGAAAGATCCTCACGAAGGTTTCGTTCCGTTTGGATTCCGTTTGATATTCCTTTTCTGCGAAACACTGAAATAGGCAAAAAAAACAGCAACTGGTGCTGGGCCTCCGGTTAATAGGTTAGTCCCAAAAATAATATAAAAGAGCATATTAAAGCCCATTAAACATCCAAAGCAGATAATATAATAGCATGGAACGATAAAAAAATATAGATACATTGGAGACGTATCACGCATCCTGCCGTAGTCCGATGTTTGCCCCTCGCGAGGCCTTCTCAAGCGGATCCGCAGGCTTCTCAGGAGGCCCAGATCTCGCGAGCCCCCAAGGGCTCACCTCTGGAGGAAGGTCCGGCCAGGACGACAAGGACAAGCGGAGCCAAGGTAAGGCGTGACAACTACTGGGCTCAGGAGCCCCGCGGGCTTGTGATGGTATATCTCAAGCCTTGTCCACAGAAAGCACGCCATCACTCCATACATTCTGTTTCATACATAATAAGGGGGTCCCCATTTTCAAAATACCTTCACACCCCACTGGGCCCCGCCCGAAAGTTTCCCTTTCTTACACAGATTAGGGCAAAGAAAGCACAGGGTTAGCCGGAGGTGCCACCTCCTTCGCTGACCTCGTTGTCTTCGTCCCCGTCATCAGATTCGTTGCTGGAGTCGCCTACGTCGTCGTCATCTGCGTCGTCTTCTCCGACCACCACCACGGCCGCACCCTCTTCAGGTGCGAACTCCGCGACCAGGGCGGGGGGGGGGGGGGGGGGGGGGGGGGGAGAGCTCGAGGACGGAAGGACTAAAGATGAAGAAGGGTGTGGGTAAAGGGAGAGTGTCCTTATCCCCTTATAAAGGCCGCGAATATTAAGCGCCTCCCCACTCGTCCTAAAAACTCGCCTATTCCCAAGGGCTGTATAAACGGCACGGTTGAGTTACCCATGCTCGCATTGATGAGAATCCCGCAATAGGGGGGGGGGGGGGGGGGGGGGGGCAACTCACAATAAGGGGACACGATCTCTGCTTCGACAAGACGTGCCAATAGCAACCGCGTCTCGGAACGTGGGATGGCAGATGAAAAACGGTTCGAAATTATGACCGGACATATGCGATGTCGTGTTGTAAAGAAGCTGTCAACAGATTAGATTCGTGCAAATATTATATTCTCTCTGCGGTTGTGTATGGTGTATAACAGGTCCGGATACAATCATCACGTCCGAAGGCTATTTTGGAGTTCGGAAAAAGGGGAACCCGCCTTGCAATGCCGAAGACAATCTGCGCACCGAACTCCTCATCATTGAAGCCAGGTTCAGGGGCTACTGAGGGAGTCTTGGACTAAGGGGTCCTCGGGTGTCCGGCCTATTATTCATTGGGCCGGACTGATGGGCTGTGAAGATACGAAGGCCGAAGACTATGGGGGGGGGGGGGGGGGGGGGGGGGGGGGGGGGGGGGGGGGGGGGGGGGGGGGGGGGGGGGGGGGGGGGGGGGGGGGGGGGGGGGGGGGGGGGGGGGGGGGGGGGGGGGGGGGGGGGGGGGGGGGGGGGGGGGGGGGGGGGGGGGGGGGGGGGGGGGGGGGGGGGGGGGGGGGGGGGGGGGGGGGGGGGGGGGGGGGGGGGGGGGGGGGGGGGGGGGGGGGGGGGGGGGGGGGGGGGGGGGGGGGGGGGGGGGGGGGGGGGGGGGGGGGGGGGGGGGGGGGGGGGGGGGGGGGGGGGGGGGGGGGGGGGGGGGGGGGGGGGGGGGGGGGGGGGGGGGGGGGGGGGGGGGGGGGGGGGGGGGGGGGGGGGGGGGGGGGGGGGGGGGGGGGGGGGGGGGGGGGGGGGGGGGGGGGGGGGGGGGGGGGGGGGGGGGGGGGGGGGGGGGGGGGGGGGGGGGGGGGGGGGGGGGGGGGGGGGGGGGGGGGGGGGGGGGGGGGGGGGGGGGGGGGGGGGGGGGGGGGGGGGGGGGGGGGGGGGGGGGGGGGGGGGGGGGGGGGGGGGGGGGGGGGGGGGGGGGGGGGGGGGGGGGGGGGGGGGGGGGGGGGGGGGGGGGGGGGGGGGGGGGGGGGGGGGGGGGGGGGGGGGGGGGGGGGGGGGGGGGGGGGGGGGGGGGGGGGGGGGGGGGGGGGGGGGGGGGGGGGGGGGGGGGGGGGGGGGGGGGGGGGGGGGGGGGGGGGGGGGGGGGGGGGGGGGGGGGGGGGGGGGGGGGGGGGGGGGGGGGGGGGGGGGGGGGGGGGGGGGGGGGGGGGGGGGGGGGGGGGGGGGGGGGGGGGGGGGGGGGGGGGGGGGGGGGGGGGGGGGGGGGGGGGGGGGGGGGGGGGGGGGGGGGGGGGGGGGGGGGGGGGGGGGGGGGGGGGGGGGGGGGGGGGGGGGGGGGGGGGGGGGGGGGGGGGGGGGGGGGGGGGGGGGGGGGGGGGGGGGGGGGGGGGGGGGGGGGGGGGGGGGGGGGGGGGGGGGGGGGGGGGGGGGGGGGGGGGGGGGGGGGGGGGGGGGGGGGGGGGGGGGGGGGGGGGGGGGGGGGGGGGGGGGGGGGGGGGGGGGGGGGGGGGGGGGGGGGGGGGGGGGGGGGGGGGGGGGGGGGGGGGGGGGGGGGGGGGGGGGGGGGGGGGGGGGGGGGGGGGGGGGGGGGGGGGGGGGGGGGGGGGGGGGGGGGGGGGGGGGGGGGGGGGGGGGGGGGGGGGGGGGGGGGGGGGGGGGGGGGGGGGGGGGGGGGGGGGGGGGGGGGGGGGGGGGGGGGGGGGGGGGGGGGGGGGGGGGGGGGGGGGGGGGGGGGGGGGGGGGGGGGGGGGGGGGGGGGGGGGGGGGGGGGGGGGGGGGGGGGGGGGGGGGGGGGGGGGGGGGGGGGGGGGGGGGGGGGGGGGGGGGGGGGGGGGGGGGGGGGGGGGGGGGGGGGGGGGGGGGGGGGGGGGGGGGGGGGGGGGGGGGGGGGGGGGGGGGGGGGGGGGGGGGGGGGGGGGGGGGGGGGGGGGGGGGGGGGGGGGGGGGGGGGGGGGGGGGGGGGGGGGGGGGGGGGGGGGGGGGGGGGGGGGGGGGGGGGGGGGGGGGGGGGGGGGGGGGGGGGGGGGGGGGGGGGGGGGGGGGGGGGGGGGGGGGGGGGGGGGGGGGGGGGGGGGGGGGGGGGGGGGGGGGGGGGGGGGGGGGGGGGGGGGGGGGGGGGGGGGGGGGGGGGGGGGGGGGGGGGGGGGGGGGGGGGGGGGGGGGGGGGGGGGGGGGGGGGGGGGGGGGGGGGGGGGGGGGGGGGGGGGGGGGGGGGGGGGGGGGGGGGGGGGGGGGGGGGGGGGGGGGGGGGGGGGGGGGGGGGGGGGGGGGGGGGGGGGGGGGGGGGGGGGGGGGGGGGGGGGGGATGCATGCTGGATAGCGGTCGATGTGTGGAGTAATAGTAGTAGATGCAGAATCTTTTTGGTCTACTTAACACGGACGTGATGCCTATGTTCATGATCATGCCTAGATATTCTCATAACTATGCGCTTTTCTATCAATTGCTCGTCAGTAATTTGTTCACCCACCGTAATATATGCTATCATGAGAGAAGCCACTAGTGAAACCTATGGCCCCCGGGTCTACTTTACATCATATAAGTTTCCGATCTATAATTCTAGTTTACTATTTTGCAATCTTTATTTTCCAATCTATACAACAAAAATACCAAAAATATTTATCTTATTATCTTTATCAGATCTCACTTTTGCAAGTGGCCGTGAAGGGATTGACAACCCCTTTATCGCGTTGGTTGCAAGGTTCTTGATTGTTTGTGCAGGTACTAGGTGACTTGCGAGTAGTCTCCTACTGGATTGATACCTTGGTTCTCAAAAACTAAGGGGGAATACTTACGCTACTTTGCTGCATCACCCTTTCCTCTTCAAGGGAAAACCAACACATGCTCAAGAGGTAGCAATGCGCACGCGGCAATCTTGCGGCGCGTGCACCTCTAGTCCCGAGGGGGTCCTATCCAGGTCGCCTGGATGCACCTGGCGCTGTCTGCCGACCAGCCCCCGCTCGTGGGGCACCCGCAAGGGGGGCCTAAGACGTGAGCCTCAAAAATAAAGCACGCAACCAGAACGCGATAAAATGGCTTAAACCAGAGAAAACTCCCCCATTTTTAGGCAACACAAAAGGACTTCAAATCTCAATCCAAAAAACGGCAAAATCAGGTTACAAAGAAAGAGGCGAAAGCCAACAGCCGTGTCCGGCACCTAGCTAGTCTTCTTGTCTTCTCACCAGCGCGGAGCTAAGTGCTTTCACTGGATGTGAGCATAGTCATTAGGGGACAGTGTCGACGGCCAGCGCGGAGCATGGTGCTTCCACTTGGACGTGGGCGGGAGCCCCCGAGGCCGAGGTGCAGCGCTCTAGAGACTCCGGGGCGTGTACAGCCCCACTCATTATTACGTGAGAGTGTCACGAGCGGAGACCTTCACAGGCGTGAGCCTTGCTTCGTATCGCCTGACGTGGGCCCCGCCCTGCGCCTCCCCGACCACCGTTGGGGCGTCCGGAAACTAGGACGAGACCAAGGGGCAAGGGGGACGCTGGCGGCGCCCTCGGTGACCACGGGTCCTCTACCGGGGGGAAGGGCTTGCCGGCGCCTCCCCCGGCAGAGGGCCTACCTCTGTGCTACGCCTTGCTCCATGCGGCGCGAGGGGGGTGCTGCCCCCAGGCTCTGCCCGCGCTGCCCCCAGCGCGCTGGTCCTGCCGGGGGCGGGGACACCGCGCTGGGGTCTCCTGCCGCTGCTGTGGCCTGGTTCACCTGTGGTCCATGGTTAGCGTAAGCATGCCCCTGGGGTATCGGCGTACCCTGTGGTTGTCGTCGTCGAAGGGTTCAGCGAAGCTTCCGGGCGGCTCGTGGAAAGCCCCTGCCTCCAGCGTACCTTCTACCCAGCTTGGCTCAGGGAACGAGCCGGGGTCTTCCTCTGGCGTGTACCCTAGGTCCACCATGTGGGGCACGTAAGCTTCTGGGGCTGATGCGCCGGAGCCTTCGCCTGAATGCCCCACACCTTGGGGCATCAGGGCCTGCACCTGACCCCGGCGGCCGCAGGGCGGCGCCCCAGCACTGCCCCGCAGGGGACCGCCAGAGCTCGCTCCGGCCGCGGGAGGTGCGGCCGCGGCAGGATGAATGGCGCCAGGGGCCGCTGTCGGTGTCAAAACCGGTGGATCTCGGGTAGGGGGTCCCGAACTAGGGGGGGGGGGGGGGGGGGGGGGGGGGGGGGGGGGGGGGGGGGGGGGGGGGGGGGGGGGGGGGGGGGGGGGGGGGGGGGGGGGGGGGGGGGGGGGGGGGGGGGGGGGGGGGGGGGGGGGGGGGGGGGGGGGTCGTAATGGCTAAACCCTAGAAGTCTAGCCTATGTGTATATGGTAATGAATGTCCCCTATCCAGACTATTCTCTCCGGTTTATATAGACACCGGAGAGATCTAGGGTTACATGGGGTCGGTTACATAAGAAGGAATCTTCATGGTTGGTCGCCTAGCTTGCCTTCCACGCCAAGGAAAGTCCAATCCGGACACGGTTATAGTCTTCAGCCTTCGTATCTTCACAGCCCATCAGTCCGGCCCAATGAATAATAGGCTGGACGCCCGAGGACCCCTTAGTCCAGGACTCCCTCAGCCGCATCATTGCTGTCGAATCCTTCGGGTGCTCCGGGGGGTGGACGGGCGTGTCGGGGCCCCGCACGTGCTTCTGCCACTACCTGAGGCGTGGATAGGGAGCAGAAAGGCGCCGCACCCCTGCAGGTGGTGTCGAGTAGTTCAGCGACCCGCTCTAGCAGGGCGTCGCGACCGCCCTCCGCCAACCTGCAGCGCAGTAGCTCTCATGACACGATGATCGTGGCCCGCATGTTCACCTGCTCTCAACGAGTGTGTGGCGCCGTTACCGTGGCGTAGCCCAAAGATCGCGTGGTGGAGCGCGTACGCCGAGGTGCGAGGGCGGGTGGTGTCGGCCCGCGCCGCCCGTGTCCGGTGGGGTTGGGCGGTGCGTGAACCGCCTGGAGCGCGGAGTGGAGGTCTTCCTGGGCAGATGACATCGCCCGGGCGGGCCTAGCGGCCCAGCGCCCGGCATGAGCCCCCTGATCGTCGGCCATCGGGGCTATCGGGTGATGACGGATTGGCTGGAAGAAGAGAGGCTCCGACGCACCCCTACCTGGCGCACCAAATGTCAGATTCGGGGTTTCGCAGACCCTTGTGAGGTTAGAACTCAGGGGTGCGTGCGAAAAACTATCTCCTCCCTATCTGCCTACTCGACGATCCCACGGCCTAGCTCGACAAATCCAAGGGACAAGAGACACAGCAGTTTATCCTGGTTCGGGCCACCTTGCGGTGTAATACCCTACTCCAGCTTTGTGGTGGATTGCCTCGAGGAGCTGAGGATGAACTAGTACACTGGATGAACAGCCTCAGGAGGAGAGGTGTTCTTGAGCTTGATGAGCTGGTGTGGTGGTTCGGGTGGAAGTGATCCCTTCTATGGTGGTGGCTAAGTCCTATATATAATGGCCTTGGTCCTCTTCCCAAATGTAGGCGGGAAGGGATCCCACAATGGCCAAATTTGAAGGGGAACAACTAGTACAAGCTATCCTGACAAAAGTAGGCTTCGCCTGCAAAAGGCTCTAGTGGTGACGCCATGGTGGGCTCCGTGATGACCTCCGTCTTGCCGTCCTGGCGGTCTTGATCTTGTTGCACCTGTTGGAACACGCGGTACGCTACGCTAGCGCCAAATAAAATTTTCTACCGCGCACCCAAGATCATGCTGCTGGAAATAGATCACGGGATCGGGTTTACCACTAGACACGCAGCCACCACAGCGGAAGTAGAGTTGGTGATGCGTGTAGCCGATCTCCCGGGCCGTCTCCTCCTAGCGCCGCCGATCTCCCGCGAACAGCGAAGACCCGTGAATGGTGATCTCCCACGAACAGCGCCTCGCGGTTCCCTCGAACGGTTCGTCCAAGCACCGCAGATGCGATGCCTCCAAGATATCCACACGTGCGGGGTGCAACGGTGGGCGGCGGACTGCTAGGTCCGGTCGCACGTCATGGACGTGGGGAGTGGCGGTGGCTAACCAGGGTTCAAAGGATTAACCCTAAGTGGTGCGCCCACTCCCCTTTATATAGACCTCCGAGGTGGGCTCAACACTTGAGCCCACTAGGAGTCCACATCCATTTTCCACTCGGATCCAATCCGAATGGGCTGCAGCCCCTTAAGTGTGTGACCCTATAGGTTCACGTACGCATGGACACGACCAAGTTGATAGTTGGTAGCGGCTCCTAGCAGAACGTGCCAACTCCCATGTGTGCGTAAAGTCGTTTGACGAACCTCGACAATGTGTCATATGCAACATTCCTTTTGCCTCACGATATTTGTTGTCGATCTCAAGGCGAGTACTTGTCACCCTTGTGATAGCTCGACCTCTCTTCTCGAAACCATGATACAGATTCTCGAACTAGGTTAACACTTAACCCAAGTCGCATGGCCATGCTTTATGAATCTGATCACTCGAGAGGGCCCAGAGAATATCTCTCCAAATAGGAGGGGCAAACCCCATCTTGGTCAACCATGTCTCGCGGCATGTCTCACGACTCACCCGAAAGCTACCTTTATAACTACCCAGTTACGGAGTAGCGTTTGATAGACCCTAAGTGAGTCGATCCTCATCCCGAGAACATGTGAGGACCTCAGGTTTAGGACATGGCATAGACATTGTACTTGAGACTAACACATGAAAATCTCTCGATGCGTCTCAAAGTGGCTCTGTCCGACTCGGTGATCTCCATCCCCGAGTCCATACTATCGGTTTAGCATCTCCATGCACATGACTTGTGAAACATAGTCATCAACTGAATTGTATACTAGTCAAGGATATGTGTCCGCATAACCTTATAAACTAGGGACCATTAGAACAATCATCATACAATACATAGTGTAAGTGCATCTAGTTCCACCCCTAGATGGTTTTGGAGTATTGATGACAAACTTGGTTGAGGGACTAATGTGTTTGTGAGAATTGCAGGATAACACAGGTAGTAGTCCCATATTGATTCGGTTTACCTACCAGAGATGACCCCTAAAAATGTGTGAAGACATTGAAGACAATGGTGGTCAGTGAAGATATTCACACTGAAGATTATGACATGAGAAGACATCGCGTGAAGACTATGGAGTGCGACGACATAGTTGTTTCGTAGTTTCCTTTTCTTCTTTGTTGAGTCATAGGAACCACCTTACTGTTAAGTGGGGTCCAAGTGAACAAAGTCAGAGTGACTGATGTGATGCTCAACCAAATCCTATGTCTTCGAGCGAAGACAATGAGAGCAAATTTTATCCAGAGCTGGATGAGTCAGCTTTACTTGTAGCCCAAGTCAAGCTGTCGCATGTGTTTGAAATCTGACCATTCGACACATGTCAGTTCCTTAGTGACCCAGGGTCATTTCGGACATATCAGGCCGGGTTGCCTCCTGGCTATAAATAGCCCACCCCCTGCACCATAAATTGGTGGCTGCTCAGAGTTAGTGCACGGCTTTTGTCATTTGAGAGCAACCCACCTCTGAAGCATTTGAGAGAGAAATCCTTGCGAGGACAAAGCCTAAAACACCCAGAGCCAAAGAGTGTTAGGCATCACTGAAGTCTTTCTGTCCGCGTGATCTGAAGACTTGTTACACTTGAGGACTGTGAATCCTCCAGCCGGTTAGGCGTCGCGTTCTGAGCATCCAAGAGTCATTGTGGATTGCCGGTGAACGAAGTCTGTGAAGGTTTGGAAATCTACCTTGAAGACTTACCAGAGTGATTGGGCGAGGACTAAGTGTCCTTAGCTCAAGGGGAATAAGGTGAAGACGTGGTCTTCTGAGTTGAATCTCAGCCTCCCTAACCAGACGTATAGTTGTCACAGCAAATGGAACTGGTCCAACAAATCCTTGTCCTCACCAAGCAACTGGTTTTATCCTTTACCTCTCTTTACATACAGTTTGTCTTCGTGAAGTCATTGCCTGCCTGTCTGATCTGATTGTCTTCACTAAGTGAAAACTGTTGTTGTTTGGCTTCATACTATCTTCCATCCTGATCCATACTACTTAGCTGCTAATAGTCTTCTTGCTTTCACTTCATTGCTTACTTGACTATGGCCGGTCTAGTGTAGTCTACCTTCCGCTGCATATCAATAGGTTTATTTCTACTGTTTGTCTTCAAAGCCCCTGTGTTTTGAAGACTTCCATAAAAATCACCTATTCACCCCCCCTCTAGTCGATAACTAGCACTTCAATTGGTATCAGAGCAAGGTGCTCCCTTATTCTGTGTGATTCGATTTAACCACCTGGAGTTTTAGCTATGTCGACTGCAGGGATAATCAAAGTCTCCGATGCGTGCCCTGTCTTCGATGGCACTGATTACCCCTACTGGAAGAATAAGATGCGTATGCATCTTGAAGCCATTGATGTCGACCTCTGGTATGTCATCAAGAACGGCGTTCCCAAGGTCGGTGAAGGTGTCACCGCTGCTGATGTCAAGAGGTTCATTCAACTGGACTCGAATGCCAAGAACATCATCTGTGGTCATCTGACCAAAGGACAGTATGGTCGTGTGAGTGCTCTGGAAACTGCAAAGCTAGTCTGGGACTAGCTCTCCAAGGTCAACGAAGGCATCTCAACCCAGAGAGACTCAAGGATCAGTGTTCTTCGCAATCTCTTCAACCGCTTCAAGAGAAATGACAATGAGAATGTCCACCTCACATTTGATCACCTCACTGATATCACAAATGAGCTTCACGCACTCGGCGCCACTGAGATCACCAAGCATGAAATCGTCAAGACACTCTTGAGATCGCTTGACAACTCATTCGACACCCTGGCCCTGATGATTCAAGAACGCCCTGACTTCAAGACTCTCGATCCGTCTGACATACTTGAGAGGCTCAACACACATGAGTTCCAGTTATCTGAGAAAAGAGATATCTATGGTCCCAACTATGGCCGAACTCGCGCTTTGAAGGCAAAGGTTGTTTCCTCATCTGAAGAAGAATCTGACAGCTGTTCTGAGGATCCCGAAGACATTGGAAAGGAGCTTGCTAAGCTTGTGAAGAAGTTCCAGAAGTTCACCAAGAAGAAAGGCTTCGGAAAGTCTTCATGATCCAGCTCAAGAAATGATGAACCTTCCCCTCGTGACCACAAGAAGAGAACATGCCACAAGTGCAAGAAACCTGGTCACTACATCTCTCCAAGAAGAAGAAGAAGAGCAAGGAATATGATTCTGATGACAAGAAGAAGAGGAAATCCTCAAAGTCTTCTTCAAAGTCTTCATCAAAGTCTTCATCACACAAGAAGAGCTCATCTGGCAAGGCTCGTGTGTTTGTTGGCAAGGAGATGGATTCAGAGGAGGAGTTTGCTTCTGAGGAGGCAGAGGTGGAGTCTGAGGAGGAGTCCGATTCAGGCGTGGCAAGCCTGGCTCTAGCCACTACTTATGTTGCCAAGTCCATCTTCAACACTGAAGACAATGGCCCCGTCACCAACGATGATGCTAATGATGAGGATGACTCTGCTCCCACCTACTGCTTCATGGCACATGGTGCCAAGGTAAACTCACGTGATGCTTACTTTCAAACATCAAGTGAAGATGACTCTGAATGTGAATCTAAACCTAGCTACAAAACACTTGCTAAAATTGCAACTGAACAACAAACTGCTATGGAACATATTCAAAAGTTCTTAGACAAAAGCGATGACCTGTTGGACGCGGAAATGACCCGATCTCAGTCCTTAATTGAAGACATCCAAAATCTTCATGTTAAGTACGAGGAACTTGAAAGTTGTCATGAAACGCTCTCAACAACTCATGAAAAGCTTTCCTACAATTATCTTCAAAGGAAGCAAGAACTTGAGAGCGGCTCATGAAGATCTTCAAAAAGAGAACGAGTCACTTCGCACTCAACAGATCAGTTCCGCTCAGGAAGGATTTGAACCACCATGTCTAAAATGTCTTGAGCGTGATAATGCTGTCTCTATTGTTGAATGTTCTACTGCTGCTACTGTTGCAATATCTTCAACTGCTGATGTGGTAACTAACCCCTCTACTGAGGATACCACTACTATTGCTGATGAGAATGCCAGGTTGAAGACATTGCTTGAGACAGGAATGTACAAAAGTCTCAAAGGGCATCAGACACTATGTGATGTCCTCAAAAAGCAGATTCTGAACCGAAACCCTAGGAAAGAGGGTGTTGGGTTCGAGAGGAAAATGAATGTTCATGGTTCTTACTGGAAGCCTGAGCAGTACCCCAAAACCACATGGGTTGCTGCAAAGGGACCTTCAGTGGATCCATCTACCTTATCTGGCTTCACTTGTGCTAACCCGATTATCATTGATGAATCCGTTGATGCAAACTATAAACTGTTTAAAAATTAGAATGGTGAAGTGTTTGCCAGGTATATTGGTACTAACTGCAGGAATGGGCCACCTATGAAGAAGATCTGGGTGCCCAAAAGTTGTCTTGAGAATCTTCCTGTGAATGTCATCATGACACCACCTGGGAAGAAGACAAACCCCAGACTAAAGGCTTCATATGGTCCAAAGGCTTCATACAGACAGAGGACTCGCCAGAGTCACCCTAACGCCAATGTTTTGCAGGGAAACCATACTCAAAATTATGAATATGAGTGTGTTTCGTTAAACCGCTATGTTCATAAGACCAAGAACTATTCTGCTTATTCTTATGAGTGTTATTCACCACCTACAAGGCTATTTGCTAGGGCTCCAAAGCCGAAGTTCTCAGATGCTGCACTTAGACTCATTGCTTCTAAGCCACCCCTGAAGATGTGGGTGGTTAAGAAAAATTAACTCTCTTTTGCAGGGAAAGGTCTCCAGCCGGAAATCAAAGGCATCTGATGCTTATGCTGGGGACCTAAAACATCTTGTGGGGCGTAAGATAAAATGCCCAAATGGTCTTACTATGTATTTTGTTTCAGGATTCCTTGACAATCATCCCGTTTATCCTAACCAAGATCTGAACTTTCATAATCCACTTGTTCGTCAAATGTTTATGCTTCACAACACCCTTGGTGAAGCCTATCCCCCAAACTGCACTGTAGGGTATGACACCAAAGGCTTCAGAATGGATTATGGACAGTGGATGCACTAACCACATGACTGGTGATCGAAGTCTTCTAATGGATTCAACCCTACGTCCATCTGACAAGAGTCACATCACATTTGCTGACACTGGTAAAAGCAAGGTACTGGGTCTAGGTAGAGTTGCAATCTCAAAGGATCAGCACATGGATAAAGTGATGGTTGTTGAATCCCTTGGTTTCAACTTAATGTCTGTCTCAATGCTTTGTGACTTGAACATGATTGTGATATTTGGAAAATATCGTTGCCTTGTGCTTATGGAATCTGACAAATCTCTAGTCTTTGAAGGGTATCAAAAAGATGATCTGTACATGGTAGATTTCTCAGTAGGACCACAGTTGGCCGTATGTCTTCTAGCAAAAGCTTCAGAGTGCTGGCTCTGGCATCGGAGGCTAGGGCATGCTGGCATGAGGAACTTGTACACACTCGCGAAGAAGAAACATGTCATTGGCATCGAGGGCGTCAAGTTCAAGAAGGATCATCTGTGTGGTGCCTGCGAAGCTGGAAAGATGACTAGGGCCAAGCATCCCTCGAAGACAATCATGACGACGACTCATCCCTTCGAGCTGCTTCACATGGACTTATTTGGCCCTACTCACTACTCTACCCTTACTACCACTGCTTGCCTCTATGGCTTCGTCATTGTTGATGATTACTCTAGATATACATGGGTGCATATAATTCTCTACAAGAATGAAGTGCAGGATGTCTTCAGACGATTCGCCAATCGTGCCATGACGAACTATGGCATCAAGATCAAGCACATTAGAAGTGACAATGGCACATAGTTCAAGAACACTGGCCTCGATACTTATCTTGATACATTGGGCATCACTCATGAGTTCTCGGCTCCATACACACCTCAACAGAATGGCATCGTGGAGCGCAAGAACAAAACCCTCATTGAGATGGCACGGACGATGCTCGATGAGTAGAAGACTCCAAGGAAATTCTGGCCTGAAGCTATTGACCCTGCATGTCACGTCATTAACTGTGTTTATCTTCACAAGCTTCTTAAGAAGACATCATATGAGCTACTAACTGGTAAGAAGCCAAACGTCAGTTACTTCAGAGTATTTGGTGCTAGGTGCTGGATCAAGGATCCACATCACACTTCAAAATTTGCACCGAAAGCACATGAAGGTTTTATGCTTGGTTACGAAAAGGATTCGCACTCCTACAGAGTCTTCAACCTCTTTCACTATAAAGTGGTTGAAACTGTGGATGTGCGGTTCGATGAGACTAACGGCTCGCAAAGAGAGCACCTCCAAATGTGTTAGATGAAGTCTCACCTAGTGAATCTATCAAGCTGATGGGTACTGGAGAAATCATACCTTCAGAGGCTCAGGCTGAAGAAGAAATCATCATTTCTGCACCTAATCAACCCGAAGACAATGCCCAGCCCGATGTCAATGCTGAAGACGAAGACAATGATCAGCAAGGGCAAAGTCTTCGTCCAGTTCATCCTCGTGTTGCAAATGAAGTACAGATTGAGAAGATAATTGATAGCATCAATGCACCTGGTCCACTCACTCATTCAAAAGCAACACAGCTAGCAAATTTCTGTGGGCACTTTGCATTTGTCTCTGTATCTGAACCCAAGAAAGTTGCTGAAGCCTTCATGGAACTAGAATGGATTCAAGCTATGCAAGAAGAGCTTCAACAGTTCGAGCTGAACAATGTGTGGGAATTGGTTAAGCGTCCTGATCCTCGCAAGCACAATATCATAGGCACCAAATGGATCTATCACAACAAACAAGATGAGCATGGTCAAGTGGTCAGAAACAAGGCTCGTCTCGTTGCTCAAGAATACACTCAAGTTGAAGGGATTGACTTCGATGAAACATTTGCTCTGGTGGCTAGGCTGGAAGCCATTCGCATACTGCTAGCCTATGCCAACCATCACAACATCCTCCTGTACCAAATGGATGTAAAGAGTGCTTTTCTCAATGGCAAGATTGAAGAAGTGTATGTTGCACAACCACCTGGCTTTGAAGACCCAAAACATCCTGACATGGTATACAAGCTCAACAAGGCACTATATGGCCTCAAGCAAGCCCCTCACGCTTAGTATGACACACTCAAAGACTTTCTGAAGAGCAAAGGCTTCAAATCTGGTTCCCTGGATCCCACTCTCTTCACGAAGACATGCGATGGTGAACTGTTTGTATGCTAGATCTATGTGGATGACATTATCTTCGGCTGCACTGACAAGAGATACAGTGATGAGTTTGGACACATGATGCAAGAGCAATATCAGATGTCCATGATGGGTGAGCTGAACTTCTTCCTCGGTCTTCAAATCCGCCAGCAGAGCAACGGCATCCTCATATCACAAGAGAAATACCTCAAAGATTGCCCGAAGAAGTTTGGAATGCAAGACTGCAAAGGGTACACGACGCCAATGCCAACCAAAGGTCAATTGGGTCCCGACGACAATGGTAAAGAGTTCGATCAAAAGGTATACCGCTCCATGATTGGTTCTTTACTCTATTTATGTGCATCTAGGCCAGATATAATGCTTAGCGTTTGCATGTGTGCCTGATTCCAAGCGGCACCAAAGGAATCGCATCACTTAGCAGTGAAGCGAATTCTTCGATATTTGGCTTACACCCCAACACTAGGATTATGGTATCCAAAGAGCTCGGAGTTTGATCTAGTTGGATTCTCAGATGCTGATTATGCTGGTGACAAGGTTGATCGCAAGTCCACATCAGGCACATGTCACTTTCTTGGACGATCTCTTGTCTGTTGGTCTTCAAAGAAGCAGAACTGTGTATCCCTCTCCACTGCTGAATCTGAATACATTGCTGCTGGATCTTGCTGCGCTCAGCTTCTATGGATGAAGCAAACTCTCAAGGACTATGGCATCCACCTGAAGCATGTTCCACTCTACTGCGACAATGAAAGTGCCATCAAGATTGCCAACAACCCAGTTCAGCACTCGAAGACAAAGCACATTCAGATCCGTCATCACTTTCTCAGAGATCATGTCATGAAGGAAGATATTGATATCGTTCACGTCAACACTGAAGAGCAATTGGCAGATATCTTCACAAAGCCCTTGGATGAGAAAATGTTTTGCAAGTTGCGGTGTGAGCTAAATATCTTAGAATCCTCAAATGTCCTGTAATTGGACACACATCCTAACGCTTATGCATGTTGATGACTTAGATGTGCAACACACAAAGTAACGTATGTCCTTAATCAATGAAGACATACACTCTAAGTGTGAATTCATTAACGTGGAATTTGACTTCGGAGCACCACGATAATTGTGCGTCATGTCTGGGTCTAATACTTCCTATACGGTGGGTAACGCCACCACCAAATTCTTATTGGAGTGTTTCTTTTGGCATCATGGTTGCGTAGTCTTCGCATTTGGTTTGTCTTCAACATTGATTTGATTTCGAGGTTTATCTTCGCAATGTTGAGTTGGTCGGGGGGGGGGGGTGTGTGTGTGTGTGTGTGTGTGTGTGTGTTCTGTCCTCTACAGCATTCACTTATAGCTATGTCTTCATACTTGAATCTTTATTGATCTAAGTGAATGTGATCGGACCCTAACCTCTTCTGTGCTTCTTCCTCAAACTCTATCTGTCCAAATCATATGCATTCTATTGAAACCTATTGATTGTCTTCTCTGAGTCCTTGTCAGCAAAAGACAAAGAGACAAACATTTAAATCTATTTTTAATGCCATATCCTTTTTGCCTGAATACCGGAGAATCCGGAACGACCACCCGACAATCCAGGCGTGTGTGGGAACATGGAACAACTTCCAATAAGTTGCATGCAAGCCACGTGTCCTTCAGATGTGAACCGCCAGGGGCACCTGCGTAATTGCGCTGTGCTGCCCCTCTCCTTATAAATACACACTCACCACGGTCAAATCTTTTCTTCCACCTCCCCACCTCGCACAAACCCTAGCGCCTCCGCTAGCTCGCGTCGACGCTGGAGACGAAGCGCTTAGCAGCCGCGACTTCTTCGACATCGTCCTCACGCCGGCCACGGACCTCGTCCTCTCCGCCGCCACCGTAGGTGTCTTCTGCCGCCAAGTTAGGGCGCGGGAGATTGAACTGCTTGGCCTCTAACTCTGCCTCGTCTAGCAGTTCATCAGCAGTAATTAAATCTCACTTTTTACTACCTTTTTGATCCGTCAAATCCATCCACTTCAACCAAAAGTGGTTTCTACACTTCCAAATCTGGATCCGTCTTTATCTGCATCTCATATCATGCTAAGTATATTCACTTATGCTTCATAACTAGTTAGATTCCTCACTTGTACTTATTCATGGATTCGTACAAATCTGGAACCAACTCTCTTCAAATAAGTGAATGTCTTCGCACTATGAGGTCAATGTCTTTAAACTGATTTATCTTCAAAATCTTCTGAGAATGCATATGACCTCTTCCCCTGCCCTCGCACCTCTAATGCTGTCACATGTACATGTCCGTGGGAGAATCCCTTGGTTCTCATAGTCTGCATTCATTTGCAGAGTTCTTACAGCGTCATATTCACTCACCTGAAGCAGAAGCCATTCACTGTCTTGAAGCCGTTCAGTCTGAATATAATGGCAACAGAGAAATCAGCTAGAAAGGGCGGCAGGCAGCGCCGTGGAGACACAGCTAAGGATTTACCTCCTGATCTGTTTGAAATGTACAAGACAGATCCTGAGGAAAGCTATGGCCAGCGCAAGACCCGAATCCAATGGATTCGAAGATATTGGGCGGAAGAATGGTTCAAGTACATATTTGTGACTGCTGAATATGCTGAAAAGAACACCATCAAGCGCCCATGGGGAGATATTCTGTACAGAAATCTGCAGCCCAAGTCCAAGTCTGAAGCCATTGCTCAAGGCTTCTACCCATGCATGGTCTGAGGACCACAGCCTGAGAATGCTGATTCGACATCAATGCTATGGTGTCAGGAAGACAATCTCTTCAAGCGCAATTTTCAGTTTGCAAAGGAGTCAGCGGCTAAGAACAAGAAGGCATTCGGGCTCGACTTCAACCCTGGTCCGTCTGCTCCGAGGGATGATGGCACCCGTGATGCAAATCCCAATGTCATCGGCCCCTTTGACAGCTTTGATGGCCTTCTCTCTCACATCGTTTTTGATCCGTCAAATCCATCCACTTCAACCAAAAGTGGTTTCTACACTTCCAAATCTGGATCCGTCTTTATGGGGGGGGGGGGGGGGGGGGGGGGGGGGGGGGGGGGGGGGGGGGGGGGGGGGGGGGGGGGGGGATGGCACCCGTGATGCAAATCCCAATGTCATCGGCCCCTTTGACAGCTTTGATGGCCTTCTCTCTCACATCGTAGCTCAGAGGGCCACAATGGATCAATCTGCTGATGACGCTGACTCTAAAGACGCGCCAGCACCACCAAAGCCGCAGAAGAAGAAGAAAACAAAGGCTTCGAAACCCCCTGGCTCACCAAAAGCTTCGCCTGTGAAGCCATTGGCCACTGCACCTCCTGAACCCAGTGTGCAATCTGAAGATCTGTCTCATGTCTCCAAGAAGACGGAGAAGACAAAGAAAACCAAGCAGCCCAAGAAGATTTCTGGGCATGAACTAACTCCTGCTGCCGTTCTGCGCAATGAGGATGACACCATTGATCTGTCCAGCGATGAAGATCTTGGTGATGATGCCCTTGAGCTACTGATCAAGAGCAAGCAAGAGGCGAAGATCTTCAACGATCAGCCTCTCTTTGATGTTGATATACTAAATAACTTCATTGATGAGTGGTTCGACGACCAGAGCATTAGCATTGATGATCTTCAGCTTCCTGTGGATATCAGCGTCACCTTCCATGGAGCCATTGCCAATGAAGTGGCTCTAGCTCAGAAAATTGTTGAAATCAAGAACAAAATTGATTATGAGAAGGCTCACTTCAAGAAGAACATGGCCAAGCTCAGCGTGGCAGATGTTCAGACCTTCAAGAAGATGTTGCATGATCTCAAGGAATAGTTTCACAAGAAGCGTGAAGAAGCAAAAGGTTCAAGAGAGCGCATGAAGTACTTTGCGCAGAAATGTGTTCAAGCACACAATGAGGCTGAGAAGCGCAAGGCTCTTGGGCGTCCTGGCATCGACCCCAAGATGGCTGCCAAACAAAAGAAGAAGTCTGCTGAAGCCCAAAGTGAAGCATCAAGGCAGGAAGAACCTCGCATTGTCTTCCCTGCCAGCATGACAGGCTCGAAGCCTAAGGTCCCCTCAGTAGCTTCAGAACTGAAGAAGACAAGGGCAGCTGAAGCCAAAGCCAAGAAACGCAAGCACAAGAATGCTTCTGATGATGCACCATTGAAGAAGAAATTGAAGACAAAGTCTTCAAAGAAAGAGCGTGCTGCGGCCTCTGAACCCCTTGTTGTTGAGCCCATTTCTGTTGCCCGTCCAGCCTCCACCAACCAAGAACGTCGCCTTGTGAATCACGAGCCTGCTTTCACAGAGGCTTCTGAAGATGAAGAAGTTCCCACTGTTGACCCCACCACAGCTGAAGACATTGGTCGTGAAGACAATGTAGAAGATGATGAAGTCCTTCCTCAACTTGAGCACCAAATGGTATCATTGCCTATTCTTACAAACAGCGAACTCATCAGCATTGGTCGCCCATTGATGCCAATTGCTTAGGATGATTCATGGGCCGATCGCCCTCAACAAGACACCCCCATTCATGATGAGACACCCAGAACTCCACCACCTCAAATCACCACTCCAGTGCTTGAGGATGATAACTACATGGTGTAGACCACTCCATCACCACAGGCATCACCAGCTTTCCGCAGGCTTCGCAAAGGCCCCAGGACGTAGGTCACCATGTCGAGCATTCCAGAAGGGGAAGCACAACAAAGCTCAGTAGCACGTCAAGTGTTTCCTGAAGCCACCCCTACTGCGAATGTCTCTGAGTCTGAAGCTAAAGCTGTTGAAGACATTCTAGCTGCATCAGCCGATGAAGATCAAGGAGAAAGAGAAGAAGAATGAGTTGCCACACCCCCTGCTACTGATCAAGTCATTCTCGAGGAGAATGTGACTGTGCCCAACCCTCCTGTCATTGAACGAACAGAGGTTAACACCACTGAGGCTGCCACAAACAATGATGCTGAAGCTAATGACATTGTCATGGCCGAAGACAATGTGGAGCCTGAAGCAAATGTGGTGTCTGAAGCTAATGTGCAGCCTGAAGCCAATATCAGTGCCAAAGCCACTGTTCCACCTCCTAGGCCTCACCCCATTGAACAGGCATTTGATCATGGGCAGCTGGTCACTGTGAAATGGCCTATCTTGGTTCCTCCCGCTGCTCTCTCGGACCACAGTATGACTATCATGTGGAGCAGAGGCCTCAGGTTTAGAAGCCAAAGCCAAGGCTGCCTAGGCTTCCAGGTGCTGCAACATCACCAGGATCATTCAGCGTCACCAGCTTCAGAGCACACAACACCTTCTTCGACAGCGCCAAGAATCCTTACTCGAAGCCAAAGATCTCTTCTGATCGATTCTGGAGCCATCAGCAGTGCAGCTACTACTCCTGCATCCTATACAATCAAGAGCGAATCTTTCCACACATGCGTCTTGATTGTGAAGCTATTGCTGGGCTGCCCTGTCTGGAAGAAGCTCTTGATTGCTTCAGGGAGGTTGGTCTTCTACAGTTCGTCACTGACAAGGAGCACAGGAATGAAGAGCTTCTGCTGCAATTCTATGCCACACTTCACATTCGGGGCTACAACAGGGATCTGAAGACATGGATCCTTGAGTGGATGACAGGGGATGTGCATCATGAAGCCAAAGCTCAAGACATCATCGAGCTTACTTCCCTGCCCACTCCAGGTGAATTGTATGAGCCTGGTTGTCAGCTTCACCGCAATGAACTGCAGAGTATCTTTCAGAGGCCAGAACCCAATATGAGTCAGATGCTCAGTATTATGAAGCCACTGCCTCAAGATGCTGAATATCCCGAGGAATTATTCCTCAAAGACCTCGAGTACTTGCCCCGCACAGTTTATCATATTCTGCGGTGTACTCTATGGCCAATCAAGGGATGTTCTTCCGAAGCCAAACTTGAAGGAACCATGAAGACTTTGGTATTCTATATTGTCAATGGCATCAGATTCAACACCCAGGATTTCTTCATCAGACAACTTGCTGCATCTGGGATTGATCTGTTTGGCCTGAAGTTCTATGCTCCATGGGTGATGCGCCTCATCAAGCTCCACTCTTCTGTTGACTATCAGCCCTCAGCGCGCAACCATCTTGTATTTCTGCCTGAGGTTGATCTGTCCGTCGAAGCCATCTACCCCGAGCCTGCCAAGGAGCCACTATATCTTCATAATGTTGATCACCAAAGCTTCACATAGCCAATGGAGGGTATTCTTGTTCCCAATGCCGCAACTCAATCATATCCTCTGGCTGGCAATATGCGTGTGCCCCATTGTGCAAACACCGAAGCCACTGACAGTACAATTTCTCAAAGGCCTCGAAAGCATTCTCGTGTACTCAATGACCGAGAGCTTCTTGTGGCCTTACATCAGAAGCAGGATAAGCATCATGACTAGCTCAAGCGTCAGATGCAGAGTATCTTGGTGGATGTCAATCGCATTCGAAACTTGGCCACCAAGAACTCGTTTGTTGCCCATGAAGCCTGTCGGCGGTCCTGGAAGAGTCTCACACTACTCTGTCCTGAAGCTGATCTTCGCGACGATGGATTCACTGGGGACTTCAAATTTGACTCCAGGCCTCCCCAAAATGCAAGTTGGCATCACACTCCCTCTATAGAAGATTCTGAGTATTCATCTTTGGCTGCAACTGTTGTTGCGAGAGTCGTCGATAAAGAAGACGATGCCACTTCACCAACCATGGCTTCATTGCATCTCGATACTGCATCAGGCCCGTCTGCACCACCAAACTCCAGCATCGACCCTGCACCTACATCTACTCCTGATGGGATCGAGTAGGCACTCTATGTCTTCAAACCTTTTTGGTCATTACTGACAAAAGGGGGAGAAGCTTATGAGTTGATAGTCTTCAAGCAGGTCCTTATGGGTGGTTGCATTATTTTTGGCTAAGTTTTTTACAACTCTCGTCATTTGAAACATTTGGTTCTCTGAGTTGTAACACTTAAACTCGATGGTCGTCTGCTACTTTTTTGCCACTTTGTGATGCGATGATAAACCCCGCATGAAGTCATACCGCAGACGTCCATTTTTCATTATGCATGTCATTATCTTTGCTATCTTTTTATATGCTTGATGAATTGTCTTCATAAGTTGAAAAGGATCTCCACAAAGTAAAACCTGCCATGTGCATTTGCATTCAAAAGCAAACTACCTATATGCACATTTTCAGGGGGAGCCTTTTGTTACTTATGAAGACAATGTCGTAATTCTCAACTTTCACATACTTTTATCCCCGTTGAAAACTTCAACCAGTTTGTCATCAATCACCAAAAAGGGGGAGATTGTAAGTGCATCTAGTGCCATCCCTAGTTGGTTTTGGAGTATTGATGACAAACTTGGTTGAGGGTCTAATGTGTTTCTGAGAATTGCAGGATAACACAGGTAGTAGTCCCATATTGATTCGGTTTACCTACCAGAGATGACCCCTAAAAATGTGTGAAGACCTTGAAGACAATGGTGGTCTGTGAAGAGATTCACATGAAGACTATGACATGAGAAGACATCGCATGAAGACTATGGAGTGCGAAGACATAGTTGTTTCGTAGTTTCCTTTTCTTCCTTGTTGAGTCATAGGAACCACCGTACTGTTAAGTGGGGTCCAAGTGAACAATGTCAGAGTGACTGATGTGATGCTCAACCAAATCCTATGTCTTCGAGCAAAGACAATGAGAGCAAATCTTATCCAGAGCTGGATGAGTCAGCTTTACTTGTAGCCCAAGTCAAGCTGCCGCGTGTGTTTGAAATCTGACCGTTGGACACGTGTTAGTTCCTTAGTGACCCAGGGTCATTTCAGACATATCAGGTCGGGTTGCCTCCTGGCCATAAATAGCCCACCCCCTATACCTTAAATTGGTGGCTGCTCAGAGTTAGTGCACGGCTTTTGTCGTTGAGAGCAACCCACCTCCGAAGCATTTGAGAGAGAGATCCTTGCGAGGACAAAGCCCAAAACACCCAGAGCCAAAGAGTGTTAGGCATCACTGAAGTCTTTCTGTCCGCGTGATCTCAAGACTTGTTACACTTGAGGACTGTGAATCCTCTAGCTGGTTAGGCGTTGCGTTCTGAGCATCCAAGAGCCATTGTGGATTGCCGGTGAATGAAGTCTGTGATGGTTTGGAAGTCTACCTTGAAGACTTACCAGAGTGATTGGGCGAGGATTGTGTGTTCTTAGCTCAAGGGGAATAAGGTGAAGATGCGGTCTTCTGAGTTGAATCTCAGCCTCCCTAACCAAATGTACAGTTGTCACAGCAACTGGAACTGGTCTACCAAATCCGTGTCCTCTCCAAGCAACTGGTTCTATCCTTCCCATCTCTCTACTTTATAGTTTGTCTTCGTGAAGTATTGCCTGATTGGTTGAATTGATTGGCTTCACTGTGTAAAGACGGTTTGATGTTTGGCTTCATACTATCTTCCATCCTGATCCATACTACCTAGTTGCTGATAATCTTCGTGCTTTCACTTCATTGCTTACTTGACTATGGCTTGTCTAGTGTAGTCTACCTTCCGCTGCATATCAATAGGTTCATTTCTACTATTTGTCTTCAAAGCCCCCATGTTTTGAAGACTTACATAAAAATCGCCTATTCACCCCCCCCCCTAGTCGATAACTAGCACTTTCATGTTGCCATGTTAACATGATGCTACTAGTGAAGCCATGCATATTTGGGAGATGCTCAGTAAGGATGTTTTGTAGATCTTGTCATGCTCTATCCATCGATGCCCTTGTTTGCAATTATTCCCTGCTGTAGCTTGCCGTTACCATGCTCTAAAGTTGCTAAACAATGTTTCTGCCAGCCTTTTATCAACAAGTTCAGTTTTGCCATGTGAATATCTGGTGTTCTATGCATCCTATGACCATGTTCTTGACATGAGTAGCTGCACAAATATGTCTTCTTGCTGTTGGTTATATTCACTTGCCATGATATGCGCTATGTTGAGTTAACCAAGCTTGCAAACATATCTACTTGTCATTGTTTCTACCATGTTCACTAACCAAGTCTGTGAATCTGTTATTATTTGCAATCTTGCCATGATGTTCTGAGCATGTTATAGTGGTTTCCAGCAGTAGCTCATTAATCATGTTTTGTAGTGCTTGACTCGTACATTAGTACCATAGTTTTGTTTGCCATGATCTTGCTCCGAAGCATGCTTGTTTCATGCCTCCAACTTGTCAACATGTTATTCCTGCTCTCATGTATGCCCTGTTTTTCACCAAGTCATAATCTGTGTTGTAAAGTTACCTTTTGCTTTGCTCATGTTGGATTAATCTTGACTCCTATGAACCTGAACCCTAATGATATTTGAAGCATGTTACCTATACTTTAAGTGCATGTCAAGTTTGTGCTCATATGTTTCCTGTAGCATGTTGTTTCCTTGCTTACAAAGTGCCCAGTTGCTATTTAGGCAGATTGATGTTATATCTTGTCTTGAGTGTATGTGTTGATCCGTTGCTCCGTTTTGAGCATGCTCTATATGAAACTTGCTTGGTTTTGCATGTAGATTCATCATGCCTTGTTGCATCCATGTTTTGGAGTGCTTGTGTTTGTGTTTTGCTTGCATCTGCATCAATGCCATGTTTAACTTGTTGTGCTCATATCTTCTAGACCGTAGCTCCGAATTAAATGAACCTTATATGTAACTTGACTAGAAAGATGCGTAGATCATCATGATGCATTTTAACTTTCTATTTAACAAATTCAACATAATGAGATATTCAGATCTCGACCAATTTCGAAATTTGCATATGGGAAGTTTCCGGAATTGGTGTATGTTTATTCCGGCCTCATTTAATCTTGCGTGAATGTGTTGTTCTTGTATGCATCATCTCTTGCCATGAGTAGCATCATATAGAATTGTCATGCATCATACTTATGTGTTGGGTGTTTACCGTGTTGTTTTCTTCTTTCCGGTGTTGTGTCTTCTTGATAATTCTGGTAACGTTGCGATTGTGACGATCCGTTCGACTACGTTGGTTCATCTACTTCATGGACTCGATCTTCTTCCTAGCGGGATTTCAGGCAAGATGACCGTCACCTTGGATCTCACTACTATCTTTGCTATGCTAGTTGTCTCGATGCTATCGCTATGCCGCGCTACCTACCACTTGTTTGTCAAGCCTCCCAAATTGCCATGACAGCCTCTAACCTTTTTCACCATCCTAGCAAACCGTTGTTTAGCTATGTTACCGCTTTGCTCTGCCCCACTTATAGTGTTGCTAGTTGGAGATGCAATTGCAGGTTGGTCCATGCTGGGACATGGATATTTTGGGATATCACAATATCTCTGATTTAATTAATGCACATATATATTTGGTAATGGGTGGAAGGCTCAGACTTTTGCCTGGTGTTTTGTTCCACTCATGCCGCCCTAGTTTCTGTCATACCGGTGTTATGTTCCTTGATTTTGCGTTCCTAGCACGGTTGGGGTTTATGGGGCCCCCTTGATAGTTCACTTTGAATAAAACTCCTCCAATAAGACCCAACATTGGTTTTACCATTTGCTCAACTTAATAACTAAACATGATAATAAATTTGACGCATAGGGGGTCGCGTCCTTGAGGTTCGTTAATCAACATAATACAGGGGGTAGTGTTGATGGTGTTGGTCCCAAACTAGAGCACTGTGCGGGGCCGCCCCAGGGCAACCTAGGTTATTTTCTTTGGCACCTGTACGCGTAGCTCATCCGTCGTGGCCTGAGACGAGATACGCGCGGCTACTATCAGGGTGTCGGCACGTCGGGAGGTCTTGCTGGACTTGTTTTACCATTGTCGAAATGTGTTGTAAACCGGGATTCCGAGTCTGATCGGGTTGTCCCGGGAGGAGGATTTTCCACCGTTGATCGTGAGAGCTTGTGATGGGCTAAGTTGGGACACCCCTGCAGGGTTTAAACTTTCGAGAGCCATGCCCGCAGTTAGGTGGCAGATGGGAATTTGTTAATATCCGGTTGTAGTGAACTTGAACTAAACTCAACTAAAATACACCAATCGCGTGCATAACCGTGATTGTCTCTTTTCAGATGCGTTCGAGAAGAGAACATGGTTGGGTTATGTTTGAACATAAGTAGTTCAGGAACACTTATTGATCATTACTAGTTTGCGACCGTTTGCGTAGTTTCTCATCTTACTCTTGTACTTGTAAGTTAGCCACCATATATTGCTTAGCCGCTTGCTGCAACCTCACCACTTATCCATTCCATACCCATTAAGCTTTGCTAGTCTTGATACCCATGGCAATGGCATTGCTGAGTCCTCGTGGCTCACACATTACTACAACAACAGTTGCAGGTACAGGTAATGCGATGATCCAACGTGAGAGCAATGTTTACTTGTTTTGGAGTTCTTCTTCGTCGTCGATCTTGGTATAGCTTCCTGGTCGGCAGCCTGGGCTAGCAGGGTGGATGTCGTTTGAGTTTCTATTTGTGTTTCATCCATAGACGGATGTTGTTCTCATGTATGTTCTATTGATGTATTCTTGTGGCATTTGTATGCCTTCGTATGTATCCCCAGCTATATTGTAATGGTACGATGTAATGATATCCACCTTGCAAAAGTGTTTCAATATGCGGCTCTATCCTTGGTGGGACCTTCGAGTTCCTCTCGGATAGGATCGCATATTGGGCGTGACAAGTTGGTATCAGAGCCTTGACCGACCATAGGAGCCCCCTTGATTGATCATAGTTTGTCGGCGTCCTGGGAACGGGGGTACCCAGACTTGCCTGCCTGCGGCCCGTGGCGTGGCTCCATCGATGGCCCGGTACGGCCCAGCTTCGGTAAGCAACAACTCAGGACCCTCGCGAGGGGCCAAGCCTCGCGAGGTGGACGACACAAAGACCTCCCTGGGGGCAGCCTTACTAGGCTGGCTCCCGAGGAGCAGAGATATCTATGCAGAGCTCACCTCGCGAGGTTCACATGATGTGAGTCATGACGACCAAGGCCAGGCGGGCGCCAGCGGGCGCAGTGTACCAGTTTCCAGTTTGGTGCTAAGGACTCAAGCGCAGGCGTGGAGTCCCGAGGCATCAAGCAAAGGTTTCCTTATCAGTGCAATGAGACCAAGACCGCCAAGACGGCAGGACGGAGGTCATCGCGGAGCCCACTACAGCGTCACCACCAGAGCCTTTTGCAGGCGAAGACTACTTTTGTCAGGATAGCTTGTACTAGTTGTCCCCCTTCAAATTTGGCCGTTGTGGGATCCCTTCCCGCCTGCATTTGGGAAGAGGACCAAGGCCACTATAAATAGGACTTAGCCGCCACCATAGAGGGGCATCTGAAAGGGGAGCCATTCCACCCTGACCACCTCACCAGCTCATCGAGCCCAAGAACACCTCACCTCCTAAGGCTGTTCCACCATTGTATTAGTTCATCCTCAGCCCCTCGAGGCAATCCACCACAAAGCTGGAGTAGGGTATTACACCGCAAGGTGGCCCGAACCAGGATAAATCCCTGTGTCTCTTGTTCTTTGGGTTCGTCTAGCTAGGCTGTGGGATCGTTGAGTGGGCAGACTGGGGAGAGAGTGTTCTTCGTGCGCACCCCAGATTTCAAACCTCTCAAGGGTCTGTGGAACCCTGAATCTGACATTTGGCGCGCCAGGTAGGGGTGCACTGAAGCCTCTTTTCCGTCGGTCGACGCACCGCTGCCCCACTGCTTCCATGGCTGATGCTCGTCGAGCCCGTGCTGAGAGCCGAGCCGCTCTCGCTGCTCGCGTCGCCCAGACGGCGCCCGTCGGCGGGCCTCCCCGTCATTCTCCGTCACCCGCCGCCAATGTCGCCACCAGCCCGACAGGGAGCGAGCAGCAAGCTTTGTCGCTACACCCCTCCGTGTGGAGGGACGGACGCACCGCCACCCCATCGCTGACTCCGGCCAGGTCGTCGTCTCACGCTCGTCGCGGGCCCGTGGACACGCAGGCTGCGCTGCTCATGGCGCGCGAGCTCCTGCGCTACCGCCCCGTCGATGACCTCTACGAGGACTGGCTGGACC
>JAAAWM010010172.1:0-35081 GCA_036873465.1 Thinopyrum obtusiflorum
ATTAATACTCCTCTGATTATGATTATGAATATGCTTTGTGAGTAGTTACGTTTGTTCCTGAGGACATGGAGAAGTCTTGTTATAAATAATCATGTAAATTTGATATTCGTTCGATATTTTGATGAGATGTATGTTGTCTTTCCTCTAGTGGTGTTATGTGAACATCGACTACATGACACTTCACCATTATTTGGGCCTAGGGGGAGGTATTGGAAAGTAATAGGTAGATGATGGGTTGCTAGACTGACAGAAGCTTAAACACTAGTTTATGCATTGCTTCGTAAGGGGCTGATTTGGATCCATATGTTTCATGCTATGGTTAGATTTATCTTAATTCTTCTTTCGTAGTTGTGGATGCTTGTGAGAGTGGTTAATTATAAGTGGGAGGCTTGTCCAAGGAAGGGCAGCACCCCAAGCACCGGTCCACCCACATATCAAATCATCAAAGTAACGAACGTGAATCATATGAGCATGATGAAAACTAACTTGACAACAATTCGCATGTGTCCTCGGGAGCGCTTTGCATTATATAAGAGTTCATCCAGGCTTGTCCTTTGCTACAAAAAGGATTGGGCCACCTTGCTGCACCTTAGTTACTTTATTTACTTGTTACCCGTTACGATTTACCTTATCACAAAACTATCTGTTACCAAGAATTTCAGTGCTTGCAGAGAATACCTTACTGAAAACCACTTGTCATTTCCTTCTGCTCCTCGTTGAGTTCGACACTCTTACTTATCGAAAGGACTACGATAGATCCCCTACACTTGTGGGTCATCCTACATCAACACCATTGCCTCTCCGATGAAGCGTGAGTAGTTTACCACAGATCTACGGGTCCATAGATAGTAGCTAGATGGCTTATTCTCTCTCTTTGATTCTCAATACAATGTTCTCCTCGATGTTCTTGGAGATCTATTCGATGTAATACTCTTTTGCGGTGTGTTTGTCGAGATCCGGGGGGGGGGGGGGGGGGGGGGGGGGGGGGGGGGGGGGGGGGGGGGGGGGGGGGGGGGGGGGGGGGGGGGGGGGGGGGGGGGGGGGGGGGGGGGGGGGGGGGGGGGGGGGGGGGGGGGGGGGGGGGGGGGGGGGGGGGGGGGGGGGGGGGGGGGGGGGGGGGGGGGGGGGGGGGGGGGGGGGGGGGGGGGGGGGGGGGGGGGGGGGGGGGGGGGGGGGGGGGGGGGGGGGGGGGGGGGGGGGGGGGGGGGGGGGGGGGGGGGGGGGGGGGGGGGGGGGGGGGGGGGGGGGGGGGGGGGGGGGGGGGGGGGGGGGGGGGGGGGGGGGGGGGGGGGGGGGGGGGGGGGGGGGGGGGGGGGGGGGGGGGGGGGGGGGGGGGGGGGGGGGGGGGGGGGGGGGGGGGGGGGGGGGGGGGGGGGGGGGGGGGGGGGGGGGGGGGGGGGGGGGGGGGGGGGGGGGGGGGGGGGGGGGGGGGGGGGGGGGGGGGGGGGGGGGGGGGGGGGGGGGGGGGGGGGGGGGGGGGGGGGGGGGGGGGGGGGGGGGGGGGGGGGGGGGGGGGGGGGGGGGGGGGGGGGGGGGGGGGGGGGGGGGGGGGGGGGGGGGGGGGGGGGGGGGGGGGGGGGGGGGGGGGGGGGGGGGGGGGGGGGGGGGGGGGGGGGGGGGGGGGGGGGGGGGGGGGGGGGGGGGGGGGGGGGGGGGGGGGGGGGGGGGGGGGGGGGGGGGGGGGGGGGGGGGGGGGGGGGGGGGGGGGGGGGGGGGGGGGGGGGGGGGGGGGGGGGGGGGGGGGGGGGGGGGGGGGGGGGGGGGGGGGGGGGGGGGGGGGGGGGGGGGGGGGGGGGGGGGGGGGGGGGGGGGGGGGGGGGGGGGGGGGGGGGGGGGGGGGGGGGGGGGGGGGGGGGGGGGGGGGGGGGGGGGGGGGGGGGGGGGGGGGGGGGGGGGGGGGGGGGGGGGGGGGGGGGGGGGGGGGGGGGGGGGGGGGGGGGGGGGGGGGGGGGGGGGGGGGGGGGGGGGGGGGGGGGGGGGGGGGGGGGGGGGGGGGGGGGGGGGGGGGGGGGGGGGGGGGGGGGGGGGGGGGGGGGGGGGGGGGGGGGGGGGGGGGGGGGGGGGGGGGGGGGGGGGGGGGGGTTGGGACAAAGATTGGATACAAGAGATGAACTAGGGTTTTAGAGGAGATGGTGTTGGTGAAGATGTTGATGGAGATTGACCCCCTCCCGATAAGAGGATCGTTGGTGATGACGATGGCGATGATTTCCCCCTCCCGGAGGGAAGTTTCCCCGGCAGAACAGCTCCGCCGGAGCCCTAGATTGGTTCCGCCAAGGTTCCACCTCGTGGCGGCGGTGTTTTGTCCCGCAAGCTTGCTTATGATTTTTTCCAGGTTAAAAGACCTCATATAGCAGAAGATGGGCACCGGTGGCCTGACAGGGGGCCCACGAGGCAGGGGGCGCGCCCCCCACCCTCGTGGCCAGGGTGTGGGCCCCCTCTGGTATTTTCTTCGCTCAGTATTTTTTATTAATTCCAAAAATGACTTCCGTGAAGTTTCAGGACTTTTGGAGCTGTGCAGAATAGGTCTCTAATATTTGCTCCTTTGCCAGCCCAGAATTCCAGCTGCTGGCATTCTCCCTCTTTATGTAAACCTTGTAAAATAAGAGAGAATAGGCATAAGTATTGTGACATAATGTGTAATAACAACCCATAATGCAATAAATATCGATATAAAAGCATGATGCAAAATGGACGTATCAGTCTTCGTCGAACGAGCTGATAGTGCTGCAAACTCACATCCAGAGCTTGGTGGACAAGAACATCAAGTTCGTCAATGTGATCCAGGTGATGCTAGTTCGCCGGATCCTTCCATGCCAGAGCCGGACTTGCCATTTATGGGAGTTCAATCCTGCCGAGCACCAGACCTTGCAACGAGGAGCAGAAGGAAATGATAAGCAGTTTTCAGTAAGGTATTCTCTGCAAGCACTGAAATTATCGGTAACAGATAGTTTTGTGATAAGGTAATTTGTAACGGGTAACAAGTAATAAAAGTAAATAAGGTGCAGCAAGATGGCCCAATCCTTTTTGTAGCAAAGGACAAGCCTGGACAAATTCCTATATAAAGGAAAACGCTCCCGAGGACACATGGGAATTATCGTCAAGCTAGTTGGGGGGGGGGGGGGGGGGGGGGGGGGGGGGGGGGGGGGGGGGGGGGGGGGGGGGGGGGGGGGGGGGGGGGGGGGGGGGGGGGGGGGGGGGGGGGGGGGGGGGGGGGGGGGGGGGGGGGGGGGGGGGGGGGGGGGGGGGGGGGGGGGGGGGGGGGGGGGGGGGGGGGGGGGGGGGGGGGGGGGGGGGGGGGGGGGGGGGGGGGGGGGGGGGGGGGGGGGGGGGGGGGGGGGGGGGGGGGGGGGGGGGGGGGGGGGGGGGGGGGGGGGGGGGGGGGGGGGGGGGGGGGGGGGGGGGGGGGGGGGGGGGGGGGGGGGGGGGGGGGGGGGGGGGGGGGAATTCTAGACCGGAAAGGAGCAAATCCGAGAAACCTATTCTGCAGAACTCCAAAAGCCTTGAAAATTTATGGAGAATTATTTTGGAATATATAAAAAATATTGGGCGAAGAAATACCAGAGGGGGATCCACCAGGTGGCCACAAGCCTGGGGGCGCGCCCCTAGGGCTTGTGGCCCCCCTGGCAGGTCCCCAGTTCCCATCTTCTGCTAGATGGTGGCTTTTGACATGGAAAAAAAATCATAAGGAAGCTTTCGGGATGGAGCACCGTCGTCTCGAGGTGGAACCTGGGCTGAAGCAATCTAGGGCTCTGGCGGAGCTGTTCTGCCGGGGAAACTTCCCTCTCGGAGGGGGAAATCAAAGCCATCGTCATCACCAATGATACTCTCATCGAGAGGGGGTCAATCTCCATCAACATCTTCACCAACACTATCTCCTCTCAAACCCTAGTTCATCTCTTGTATCCGATCTTTGCCTCAAAACCTTAGATTGGTACATGTGGGTTGCTAGTAGTGTTGATTACTCCTTGTAGTTGATGCTAGTTGGTTTATTTGGTGGAAGATCATATGTTCAGATCCTTAATGATATTCAATACCTCTCTGATTATGAACATGAATATGCTTTGTGAGTAGTTACGTTTGTTCCTGAGGACACGGGAGAAGTCTTGTTATAAGTAATTATGTGAATTTGGTATTCGTTCGATATTTTAATGAGATGTATGTTGTCTTTCCTCTAGTGGTGTTATGTGAACGTCGACTACAGGGGGGGGGGGGGGGGGGGGGGGGGGGGGGGGGGGGGGGGGGGGGGGGGGGGGGGGGGGTCCCTGTTAGAATAAAAGATCATGCTAAAGCTTCAACTGTGGTTCGTAAGAGTTTTCATGCTATGGTTAGGTTTACCTTAATACTTCTTTTGTAGTTGCGGATGCTTGCAATAGGGGTTAATCATAAGTGGTATGCTTGTCCAAGGAAGGGCAGTACCCAAGCACCGGTCCACCCACATATCAAATTATCAAAGTAACGAACGCGAATCATATGAGCGTGATGAAAACTAGCTTGACGATAATTCCTATGTGTCCTCGGGAGCGTTTTCCTTCATATAAGAGTTTGTCTAGGCTTGTCCTTTGCTACAAAAAGGATTGGGCCATCTTGCTGCACCTTATTTACTTTAATTACTTGTTGCCCGTTACAAATTACCTTATCACAAAACTATCTGTTACCGATAATTTCAGTGCTTGCAGAGAATATCTTACTGAAAACCGCTTGTCATTTCCTTCTGCTCCTCATTGGGTTCGACACTCTTACTTATCGAAAGGACTATGATTGATCCCCTACACTTGTGGGTCATCAAGAATCTTTTCTGGCGCCGTTGCCGGGGAGTGAAGCGCCTGTGGCAAGTGGAATTTGGTAAGGAAAAATTTATATAGTGTGCTGAAATTTACTGTCACTTGTTACTATGGAAAGTAATCCTTTGAGGGGCTTGTTCGGGGTATCTTCACCCCGACCAGTAGAGCAAAGAGTTGCTCCTCAACCTACTGAACCTACTGAAAATGTTTTCTTTGAGATTCCTTCGGGTATGATAGAGAAACTGCTAGCTAATCCTTTCACAGGTGATGGAACATTGCATCCCGATTTGCACCTAATCTATGTGGATGAAGTTTGTGGATTATTTAAGCTTGCAGGTATGCCCGAGGATGTTATCAATAAGAAGGTCTTCCCTTTATCTTTGAAGGGAAAGTCATTTACATGGTTTAGGCTATGTGATGATATGGGATCATGGAACTACAACCGATTGAAATTGGAATTTCATCAGAAGTTTTATCCTATGCATCTGGTTCATCGTGATCGTAATTATATATATAATTTTTGGCCTCGCGAAGGAGAAAGCATCGCTCAAGCTTGGGGGAGGCTTAAGTCAATGTTATATTCATGCCCCAATCATGAGCTCTCAAGAGAAATTATTATTCAAAATTTTTATGCTCGGCTTTCTCTCAATAATCGCGCCATGCTCGATACTTCTTGTACTGGTTCTTTTATGATGAAGACTATTGAATTGGGGGGGGGGGGGGGGGGGGGGGGGGGGGGGGGGGGGGGGGGGGGGGGGGGGGGGGGGGGGGGGGGGGGGGGGGGGGGGGGGGGGGGGGGGGGGGGGGGGGGGGGGGGGGGGGGGGGGGGGGGGGGGGGGGGGGGGGGGGGGGGGGGGGGGGGGGGGGGGGGGGGGGGGGGGGGGGGGGGGGGGGGGGGGGGGGGGGGGGGGGGGGGGGGGGGGGGGGGGGGGGGGGGGGGGGGGGGGGGGGGGGGGGGGGGGGGGAAGCCATGATAACAATGATCTCCTATTTTAACAGAAATAACAGGCATGCCTACCACAGGTCTATGTTTATTTTTAGTATCAGGTCTAGCAATTCTAGCAGCTTCATTGCAGAAGTAAATAACATGCCCATGAATATTATCATCCAAGAGATCTTTAACCATAGCAATACTAGGTTCAACTTTAATTTGCTCAGGGGGTTTGGGTGTCTTAATATTACTTTTGTTGACCACAGTTGAAGCTTTAGCATGATCCTTTATTCTAACAGGGAAAGGTGGTTTCTCAATATAAGCAGTAGGAACGACAGGATCATTATAAGTGATAGTCTTTTCTTCAACTTTAATAGGTGCAACTACTTTTACTTCAATGGGAGGATTATATTTAAACCACTTCTCCTTAGGGAGATCAACATGAGTAGCAAAGGATTCACAGAAGGAAGCTACTATCTCAGAGTCAAGTCCATATTTAGTGCTAAATTCACGGAAAACATCGGTATCCATAAAAGATTTAACACAATCAAACTTAGGTGTTATACCTGACTCCTTACCTTCGTCGAGATCCCAATCTTCAGAGTTACGTTTAATTCTTTCCAATAAATCCCATTTGAATTCAATAGTCTTCATCATAAAAGAGCTAGTACAAGAAGTATCGAGCATGGAGCGATTATTGAGAGAAACCCGAGCATAAAATTTTTGAATAATCATTTCTCTTGAGAGCTCATGATTGGGGCATGAATATAACATTGACTTAAGCCTCCCCCAAGATTGAGCGATGCTATCTCCTTCACGAGGCCAAAAATTATATATATAATTACGATCACGATGAACAAGATGCATAGGGGGGGGGGGGGGGGGGGGGGGGGGGGGGGGGGGGGGGGGGGGGGGGGGGGGGGGGGGGGGGGGGGGGGGGGGGGGGGGGGGGGGGGGGGGGGGGGGGGGGGGGGGGGGGGGGGGGGGGGGGGGGGGGGGGGGGGGGGGGGGGGGGGGGGGGGGGGGGGGGGGGGGGGGGGGGGGGGGGGGGGGGGGGGGGGGGGGGGGGGGGGGGGGGGGGGGGGGGGGGGGGGGGGGGGGGGGGGGGGGGGGGTTCTCTATCATACCCGAAGGAATTTCAAAGTAAACATTTTCAGTAGGTTCAGTTGGTTGAGGAGCAACTCTTTGCTCTACTGGTCGGGGTGAAGATACCCCGAACAAGCCCCTCAAAGGATTATGTTCCATAGTAACAAGTGACAGTAAATTTTAGCACACTAAATAAATTTTTCCTTACCAAATTCCACCTACCAAGGGCTCTTCACTCCCCGGAAATGGCGCCAGAAAAGAGTCTTGATGACCCACAAGTAGAGGGGATCTATCGTAGTCCTTTCGATAAGTAAGAGTGTCGAACCCAACGAGGAGCAGAAGGAAATGACAAGCGGTTTTCAGTAAGGTATTCTCTGGAAGCACTGAAATTATCGGTAACAGACAGTTTTGTGATAAGGTAATTTGCAACGGGTAACAAGTAATGAAAGTAAATAAGGTGCAGCAAGATGGCCCAATCCTTTTTGTAGCAAAGGACAAGCCTGGACAAACTCTTATATAGAGAAAAGCGCTCCCGAGGACACATGGGAATTATCGTCAAGCTAGTTTTCATCATGCTCATATGATTCGCGTTCGTTACTTTGATAATTTGGTATGTAGGTGGACCGGTGCTTGGTTGCTGCCCTTTCTTGGACAAGCATCCCACTTATGATTAACCCCTATTTCAAGCATCCGCAACTACAAAAGAAGTATTAAGGTAAACCTAACCATGGGGGGGGGGGGGGGGGGGGGGGGGGGGGGGGGGGGGGGGGGGGGGGGGGGGGGGGGGGGGGGGGGGGGGGGGGGGGGGGGGGGGGGGGGGGGGGGGGGGGGGGGGGGGGGGGGGGGGGGGGGGGGGGGGGGGGGGGGGGGGGGGGGGGGGGGGGGGGGGGGGGGGGGGGGGGGGGGGGGGGGGGGGGGGGGGGGGGGGGGGGGGGGGGGGGGGGGGGGGGGGGGGGGGGGGGGGGGGGGGGGGGGGGGGGGGGGGGGGGGGGGGGGGGGGGGGGGGGGGGGGGGGGGGGGGGGGGGGGGGGGGGAGGGGTATTAATATGCATAATGGATCTGAACATATGATCTTCCACCAAGTAAAACAACTAGCATCAACTACAAGGAGTAATCAACACTACTAGCAACCCACAGGTACCAATCTGAGGCTTTGGGACAAAGATTGGATACAAGAGATGAACTAGGGTTTTAGAGGAGATGGTGCTGGTGAAGATGTTGATGGAGATTGACCCCTCCCGATGAGAGGATCGTTGGTCATGACGATGGCGATGATTTCCCCCTCCCGGAGGGAAGTTTCCCCGGCAGAACAGCTCTGCCGGAGCCCTAGATTGGTTCCGCCAAGGTTCCGCGTCGTGGTGCGGAGTTTCTTCCCGAAAGCTTGCTTATGATTTTTTCCAGGATAAAAGACCTCATATAGCAGAAGATGGGCACCGGAGGCCTGACAGGGGGCCCACGAGGCAGGGGGGCGCGCCCAGGGGGGTAGGGCGCGCCCCCCACCCTCGTGGCCAGGGTGTGGGCCCCTCTGGTATTTTCTTCGCTCAGTAATTTTTATTAATTCCAAAAATGACTTCCGTGGAGTTTCAGGACTTTTGGAGTTGGGGGGGGGGGGGGGGGGGGGGGGGGGGGGGGGGGGGGGGGGGGGGGGGGGGGGGGGGGGGGGGGGGGGGGGGGGGGGGGGGGGGGGGGGGGGGGGGGGGGGGGGGGGGGGGGGGGGGGGGGGGGGGGGGGGGGGGGGGGGGGGGGGGGGGGGGGGGGGGGGGGGGGGGGGGGGGGGGGGGGGGGGGGGGGGGGGGGGGGGGGGGGGGGGGGGGGGGGGGGGGGGGGGGGGGGGGGGGGGGGGGGGGGGGGGGGGGGGGGGGGGGGGGGGGGGGGGGGGGGGGGGGGGGGGGGGGGGGGGGGGGGGGGGGGGGGGGGGGGGGGGGGGGGGGGGGGGGGGGGGGGGGGGGGGGGGGGGGGGGGGGGGGGGGGGGGGGGGGGGGGGGGGGGGGGGGGGGGGGGGGGGGGGGGGGGGGGGGGGGGGGGGGGGGGGGGGGGGGGGGGGGGGGGGGGGGGGGGGGGGGGGGGGGGGGGGGGGGGGGGGGGGGGGGGGGGGGGGGGGGGGGGGGGGGGGGGGGGGGGGGGGGGGGGGGGGGGGGGGGGGGGGGGGGGGGGGGGGGGGGGGGGGGGGGGGGGGGGGGGGGGGGGGGGGGGGGGGGGGGGGGGGGGGGGGGGGGGGGGGGGGGGGGGGGGGGGGGGGGGGGGGGGGGGGGGGGGGGGGGGGGGGGGGGGGGGGGGGGGGGGGGGGGGGGGGGGGGGGGGGGGGGGGGGGGGGGGGGGGGGGGGGGGGGGGGGGGGGGGGGGGGGGGGGGGGGGGGGGGGGGGGGGGGGGGGGGGGGGGGGGGGGGGGGGGGGGGGGGGGGGGGGGGGGGGGGGGGGGGGGGGGGGGGGGGGGGGGGGGGGGGGGGGGGGGGGGGGGGGGGGGGGGGGGGGGGGGGGGGGGGGGGGGGGGGGGGGGGGGGGGGGGGGGGGGGGGGGGGGGGGGGGGGGGGGGGGGGGGGGGGGGGGGGGGGGGGGGGGGGGGGGGGGGGGGGGGGGGGGGGGGGGGGGGGGGGGGGGGGGGGGGGGGGGGGGGGGGGGGGGGGGGGGGGGGGGGGGGGGGGGGGGGGGGGGGGGGGGGGGGGGGGGGGGGGGGGGGGGGGGGGGGGGGGGGGGGGGGGGGGGGGGGGGGGGGGGGGGGGGGGGGGGGGGGGGGGGGGGGGGGGGGGGGGGGGGGGGGGGGGGGGGGGGGGGGGGGGGGGGGGGGGGGGGGGGGGGGGGGGGGGGGGGGGGGGGGGGGGGGGGGGGGGGGGGGGGGGGGGGGGGGGGGGGGGGGGGGGGGGGGGGGGGGGGGGGGGGGGGGGGGGGGGGGGGGGGGGGGGGGGGGGGGGGGGGGGGGGGGGGGGGGGGGGGGGGGGGGGGGGGGGGGGGGGGGGGGGGGGGGGGGGGGGGGGGGGGGGGGGGGGGGGGGGGGGGGGGGGGGGGGGGGGGGGGGGGGGGGGGGGGGGGGGGGGGGGGGGGGGGGGGGGGGGGGGGGGGGGGGGGGGGGGGGGGGGGGGGGGGGGGGGGGGGGGGGGGGGGGGGGGGGGGGGGGGGGGGGGGGGGGGGGGGGGGGGGGGGGGGGGGGGGGGGGGGGGGGGGGGGGGGGGGGGGGGGGGGGGGGGGGGGGGGGGGGGGGGGGGGGGGGGGGGGGGGGGGGGGGGGGGGGGGGGGGGGGGGGGGGGGGGGGGGGGGGGGGGGGGGGGGGGGGGGGGGGGGGGGGGGGGGGGGGGGGGGGGGGGGGGGGGGGGGGGGGGGGGGGGGGGGGGGGGGGGGGGGGGGGGGGGGGGGGGGGGGGGGGGGGGGGGGGGGGGGGGGGGGGGGGGGGGGGGGGGGGGGGGGGGGGGGGGGGGGGGGGGGGGGGGGGGGGGGGGGGGGGGGGGGGGGGGGGGGGGGGGGGGGGGGGGGGGGGGGGGGGGGGGGGGGGGGGGGGGGGGGGGGGGGGGGGGGGGGGGGGGGGGGGGGGGGGGGGGGGGGGGGGGGGGGGGGGGGGGGGGGGGGGGGGGGGGGGGGGGGGGGGGGGGGGGGGGGGGGGGGGGGGGGGGGGGGGGGGGGGGGGGGGGGGGGGGGGGGGGGGGGGGGGGGGGGGGGGGGGGGGGGGGGGGGGGGGGGGGGGGGGGGGGGGGGGGGGGGGGGGGGGGGGGGGGGGGGGGGGGGGGGGGGGGGGGGGGGGGGGGGGGGGGGGGGGGGGGGGGGGGGGGGGGGGGGGGGGGGGGGGGGGGGGGGGGGGGGGGGGGGGGGGGGGGGGGGGGGGGGGGGGGGGGGGGGGGGGGGGGGGGGGGGGGGGGGGGGGGGGGGGGGGGGGGGGGGGGGGGGGGGGGGGGGGGGGGGGGGGGGGGGGGGGGGGGGGGGGGGGGGGGGGGGGGGGGGGGGGGGGGGGGGGGGGGGGGGGGGGGGGGGGGGGGGGGGGGGGGGGGGGGGGGGGGGGGGGGGGGGGGGGGGGGGGGGGGGGGGGGGGGGGGGGGGGGGGGGGGGGGGGGGGGGGGGGGGGGGGGGGGGGGGGGGGGGGGGGGGGGGGGGGGGGGGGGGGGGGGGGGGGGGGGGGGGGGGGGGGGGGGGGGGGGGGGGGGGGGGGGGGGGGGGGGGGGGGGGGGGGGGGGGGGGGGGGGGGGGGGGGGGGGGGGGGGGGGGGGGGGGGGGGGGGGGGGGGGGGGGGGGGGGGGGGGGGGGGGGGGGGGGGGGGGGGGGGGGGGGGGGGGGGGGGGGGGGGGGGGGGGGGGGGGGGGGGGGGGGGGGGGGGGGGGGGGGGGGGGGGGGGGGGGGGGGGGGGGGGGGGGGGGGGGGGGGGGGGGGGGGGGGGGGGGGGGGGGGGGGGGGGGGGGGGGGGGGGGGGGGGGGGGGGGGGGGGGGGGGGGGGGGGGGGGGGGGGGGGGGGGGGGGGGGGGGGGGGGGGGGGGGGGGGGGGGGGGGGGGGGGGGGGGGGGGGGGGGGGGGGGGGGGGGGGGGGGGGGGGGGGGGGGGGGGGGGGGGGGGGGGGGGGGGGGGGGGGGGGGGGGGGGGGGGGGGGGGGGGGGGGGGGGGGGGGGGGGGGGGGGGGGGGGGGGGGGGGGGGGGGGGGGGGGGGGGGGGGGGGGGGGGGGGGGGGGGGGGGGGGGGGGGGGGGGGGGGGGGGGGGGGGGGGGGGGGGGGGGGGGGGGGGGGGGGGGGGGGGGGGGGGGGGGGGGGGGGGGGGGGGGGGGGGGGGGGGGGGGGGGGGGGGGGGGGGGGGGGGGGGGGGGGGGGGGGGGGGGGGGGGGGGGGGGGGGGGGGGGGGGGGGGGGGGGGGGGGGGGGGGGGGGGGGGGGGGGGGGGGGGGGGGGGGGGGGGGGGGGGGGGGGGGGGGGGGGGGGGGGGGGGGGGGGGGGGGGGGGGGGGGGGGGGGGGGGGGGGGGGGGGGGGGGGGGGGGGGGGGGGGGGCGTATGTTGTTATGCGGTTTGACCGATAAAGATCTTCATAGAATATGTAGGAACTAATATGAGCATCCAGGTTCCGCTATTGGTTATTGACCGGAGACGTGTCTCGGTCATGTCTACATAGTTCTCAAACCCGTAGGGTCCGCACACTTAACGTTCGGTGACGATCGATAATATGAGTTTATGTGTTTTGATGAACCGAAGGTAGTTCGGAGTCCCAGATATGATCACGGACATGATGAGGAGTCTCGAAATGGTCGAGACATAAAGATCGATATATTGGATGACTATGTTTGGACTTCGGAAGGGTTCCGGGTAAGTTCGGACAAATACCGGAGTACCGGGGGGTTACCGGAACCCCCCGGGGAGTGTAATGGGCCTCATGGGCCTTAGTGGAGAAGAGGAGGGGCGGCCAGGGCAGGCCACGCGCCCCCTCCCCCTCTAGTCCGAATTGGACAAGGAAGGGGGGGGGGGGCGGCGCCCCTTTTTCCTTCCCCCTCTCTCCTCCTTCCTTCCCTCCTACTCCTACTCTTGGAAGGGTTGGAGTCCTACTCCCGATGGGAGTAGGACTCCTCTTGGGGCGCGCCTAGGAGGCTGGCCTCCTCCCCCTCCTCCACTCCTTTATATACCGGGGAAGGGGGCACCCCATAGACACAAGTTGATCATTGATCTTTTAGCCGTGTGTGGTGCCCCCCTCCACCATAATCCACCTCGGTCATATCGTAGCGGTGCTTAGGCGAAGCCCTGCATCGGTAGCTTCATCATCACCGTCATCACACCGTCGTGCTGACGGAACTCTCCCTCGAAGCTCTACTGGATCGTGAGTTCGCGGGACGTCACCGAGCTGAACGTGTGCAGATCGCGGAGGTGCCGTACGTTCGGTACTAGGATCGGTCGATCGTGAAGACGTACGGCTACATCAACCATGTTGTCATAACGCTTCCGCTTACGGTCTACGAGGGTACGTGGATGACACTCTCCCCTCTCGTTGCTATGCATGACCATGATCTTGCTTGTGCGTAGGAATTTTTTTGAAATTACTACGTTCCCCAACACTTACTTGAACAAACCTCCCACTTATGATTAACCCCCTCGCAAGCATCCGCGACTACAAGAAAAGTATTAAGATAAAATCTAACCATAGCATTAAACTTTTGAATCCAAACCGGTCCCTTACGAAGTAGCGCATAAACTAGGGTTTAAGCTTCTGTCACTCTAGCAATCGATCATATAATAACTACTCCACAATGCATTCCCTTAGGCCCAAATATGGTGAAGTGCCATGTAGTCGATGTTCACATGACACCACTAAGGGAATCACAACATACATATCATCAAAATATCAAACACATACCAAGTTCACATGATCACTTGCAACAAAATTTCTCCCGTGACCGAAAGAACAAAAGTAACTACTCACAAATGATAATCATGCTCAAGATCAGAGGGGTATTAAATAGCATAATGGATCTGAACATATAATCTTCCACCAAATAAACCATATAGTAATCAACTACAAGATGTAATCAACACTACTAGTCACCCACAGATACCAATCTGAGGTTCCGGTACAAAGACTGAACACAAGAGATGAACTAGGGTTTGAGAGGATATGGTGTTGTTGAAGATGTTGATGGAGATTGGCCTCCCAAAGATGAGAGGGTTGTTGGTGATGACGATGGCTTCGATTTCCCCCTCTGGGAGGGAAGTTCCCCTGGTGGAATCGCTCCGCTCGAGGGCAAAAGTGCTCCTGCCCAAGTTCCACCTCGAGACGGCGGCGCTCCGTCCCGAAGGTCCTCACTTTATTTTTTCTAGGTCAAAATGACCTACCAGAAGATGGGCACCGGAGGTGGGCTGGCCTGAGCACAACCCACCAGGGCGCGCCTGGGGGCCCTAGCGCGCCCTGCTGTCTTGTGCTCACCAGGTGGGCCCCCTCCACTAGTTATTTACTCTAGTATTTTTTATGTATTCCAAAACAATTCTCCATAAATTTTTAGCTCATTTGGAGATGTGCAAAATATGTAACTCTGACATAGCTTTTTCAGGTCCAGAATTCCAGTTGCCGACATTCTCCCTCTTTGTGTAAACCTTGCATATTTTGAGAGAAAAGGCATTATAATTACTCCATAAAGCATTATTATGCATAAAAACATTGTACATAACAGTAGGAAAACATGATGCAAAATGGACGTATCAACTCCCCCAAGCTTAGACCTCGCTTGTCCTCAAGCGAAAAACCGATATCGAAAAACATGCCCACATGCTTAGAGAGAGAGGCGCCGATAAAAACAAAATACGGACATAGAAGCATCATGCTTATTATTATAGCAGCAACAAACTTTATCATAGAACTTTATCACATAACTTTATCATATAACTTCTCATGAACAAGTAAAATTCATCACAACATCAAAGTAAAAGCATAAACTCTATTGAAAACCAACAAACTATGTTCTCAGTCAACTTTGCAACTACAATTCATCATATTTTCAGGAAGGGTCTCGTATTGGAACCTTTTGGCAAGTCCACATACTCAACCATCATATAATCTTCTATGATTGCTAACATTCATCTCATACACATGACCAAAAAGTTTCAACCGGACACATAGAAAGATAGGGGCTTATAGTTTCGCCTCCCAACACATTCACCTGAAGGGTGATGTCAACAATAATAATTCATGCTCACTCATATCCAACTGGATATATATGCCTAGATCTTTCCTCACCACATGATGCTTGCAAAAAGAGAAAAATAAAAAAGGAATAGGGAAGAATACTTTGACTCTTGCATAAAATTAAATACATAAAAGTAAAAGATAGGCCCTTCGCATAGGGAAGTAGAGGTTGTCATGTGCTTTTTGGTTTGTATGCTCAATCTCTTAGTGTAAAAGAACGTCACATTATATTGCCCCTTATGATAGCAACCTTTATTATGCGGTCTGTCGCCTTTACTTTGCCATCACAAGTTCGTACAACGCTCAATTTTCTCTTACACTAAATGATCCAACATATTTAGAAGCAATTTTTATTGCCTTATTGCACCGATGACAACTTACTTGAAGGATCTCACTCAATCCATAGGTAGGTATGGTGGACTCTCAAAATAAGATTTTGGGTTTAAGGGTTTTTGGATGCACATGTAGTATCTCTACTTAGTGCGGAATTTTTGGCTAGCAAAGATATGGGGCAAGCACCACATGTTAAAGGATCTATGACGACATAACTTCTATGTGGATATGAACAAACATAAATCATTACGTTGTCTTCCTTGTCCAACGTCAACAATTTTGGCATATAATATTTTGATGGGGGCTCACAATCATAAAAGATGTCCAAGAGATAGTGTATTTGCATGTGAATCTTCTCTTCCCTTATTAATTCTTTCATGAACTACATCATTGACCAATGCTATGTTTGTCAATTTTCAACAAATTTTACCACTTGTACTTTTCTTTATGTGATGTCATTACTTACCATAAGATCAGCATATGATCTTTTTTCTTATTTCCATTTATTTTGATTGAAACATAAAAGTAAAGAAAGCAAAACTCGAACTACTCCTTATTATATATCTCGCACATGATTACGTAGATAGATGGATCACTAAGCAAACACTCAAAGATAGATTGAACTAAACTTTTATTCAACTAACTCAAAATATAACTAGAGATCGAACTAAGATAAATAAAAGGCAAAAAAGGTGGTGTGATACGATACCGGGGCACCTCCCCCATGCTTGGCACAAGCCAAGGGGAGTGCGCATAGCATGTACTCAAGTCTCCTGTGGTGGTGAAGAAGGTGATGGAGGTGGTGATGATGAAGTAGTGGCTTCACACTTCAAGCTCAAGAGATACCCCAATCTACGAATAATGCTCTGGAGGGCGATGATTTGCTCTTGCAATAGAATATTTCTTGGTGCAATGATAGGCCCCTTATGTTTTGGAGTTTGTTGACATAAACAGTTCGGGACTTATGTGTTTGCTAGTGCACACAGAGTAACAGGTCCCTGGAGTAATCGAGGGGTTTGATGAAAACAACGAAGATAATCTCCCTGCGAGGCAGCGAAGGTTATCACCGAAGATAAAGCTAACGAGAGTGACCCCTAAAAAATGTTGAAAATTAAGCAATTGGTTTGGTGTCTGTTCGAAGCAAATGACTGCGTTCGAGGAAGAATGAAGACGAAGTGAAGACGTAGCATTTATTTTGTTGTTCTTCTTCTTTCATTGGGTCATAGGACCACCATACTATTAAGAGGGGTATAGTGTTTCTAAGCTTTGTTTCCCTGATGCTAAACCCAAACCTATGAAAGTTGTGAGAGAAATCTCTTTGTGCTCCAAACAAATACTTGCCAACAAGAGACTGTGATCTTCTTCGCTGCGAGAGATTTGGCTCGGACCGTGATACGTCCATTTTGCATCATGCTTTTATATTGATATTTATTGCATTATGGGCTATTATTACACCTTTTGGTACAATACTTATTCCTTTTCTCTCTTGTTTCACAAGGTTTACATGAAGAAGGAGAATGCCGGCAGCTGGAATTCTGGACTGGAAAAGGAGCAAATCTGAGAGACCTATTCTGCACAACTCCAAAAGTCCTGAAAATTTATGGAGAATTATTTTGGAATATATAAAAATTATTGGGCGAAGAAAGTACCAGAGGGGACCCACCAGGTAGCCACAAGGGTGGGGGGCGCGCCCTACCCCCCTGGGCGCACCCTCCTGCCTTGTGGGCCACCTGGCAGGTGATACGTCCATTTTGCATCATGCTTTTATATCGATATTTATTGCATTATGGGCTGTTATTACACGTTATGTCACAATACTTATGCCTATTCTCTCTTATTTTACAAGGTTTACATGAAGAGGGAGAATGCCGGTAGCTGGAATTCTGGGCTGGAAAAGGAGCAAATATTAGAGACCTATTCTGCATAACTCCAAAAGTCCTGAAACTCCACGGAAGTTATTTTTGGAATTAATAAAAAATACTGAGCGAATAAAGTACCAGAGGGGGGCCACCCACCATCCACGAGGGTGGGGGGCGCGCCCTGGGGGGGGGGGGGGGGGGGGGGGGGGGGGGGGGGGGGGGGGGGGGGGGGGGGGGGGGGGGGGGGGGGGGGGGGGGGGGGGGGGGGGGGGGGGGGGGGGGGGGGGGGGGGGGGGGGGGGGGGGGGGGGGGGGGGGGGGGGGGGGGGGGGGGGGGGGGGGGGGGGGGGGGGGGGGGGGGGGGGGGGGGGGGGGGGGGGGGGGGGGGGGGGGGGGGGGGGGGGGGGGGGGGGGGGGGGGGGGGGGGGGGGGGGGGGGGGGGGGGGGGGGGGGGGGGGGGGGGGGGGGGGGGGGGGGGGGGGGGGGGGGGGGGGGGGGGGGGGGGGGGGGGGGGGGGGGGGGGGGGGGGGGGGGGGGGGGGGGGGGGGGGGGGGGGGGGGGGGGGGGGGGGGGGGGGGGGGGGGGGGGGGGGGGGGGGGGGGGGGGGGGGGGGGGGGGGGGGGGGGGGGGGGGGGGGGGGGGGGGGGGGGGGGGGGGGGGGGGGGGGGGGGGGGGGGGGGGGGGGGGGGGGGGGGGGGGGGGGGGGGGGGGGGGGGGGGGGGGGGGGGGGGGGGGGGGGGGGGGGGGGGGGGGGGGGGGGGGGGGGGGGGGGGGGGGGGGGGGGGGGGGGGGGGGGGGGGGGGGGGGGGGGGGGGGGGGGGGGGGGGGGGGGGGGGGGGGGGGGGGGGGGGGGGGGGGGGGGGGGGGGGGGGGGGGGGGGGGGGGGGGGGGGGGGGGGGGGGGGGGGGGGGGGGGGGGGGGGGGGGGGGGGGGGGGGGGGGGGGGGGGGGGGGGGGGGGGGGGGGGGGGGGGGGGGGGGGGGGGGGGGGGGGGGGGGGGGGGGGGGGGGGGGGGGGGGGGGGGGGGGGGGGGGGGGGGGGGGGGGGGGGGGGGGGGGGGGGGGGGGGGGGGGGGGGGGGGGGGGGGGGGGGGGGGGGGGGGGGGGGGGGGGGGGGGGGGGGGGGGGGGGGGGGGGGGGGGGGGGGGGGGGGGGGGGGGGGGGGGGGGGGGGGGGGGGGGGGGGGGGGGGGGGGGGGGGGGGGGGGGGGGGGGGGGGGGGGGGGGGGGGGGGGGGGGGGGGGGGGGGGGGGGGGGGGGGGGGGGGGGGGGGGGGGGGGGGGGGGGGGGGGGGGGGGGGGGGGGGGGGGGGGGGGGGGGGGGGGGGGGGGGGGGGGGGGGGGGGGGGGGGGGGGGGGGGGGGGGGGGGGGGGGGGGGGGGGGGGGGGGGGGGGGGGGGGGGGGGGGGGGGGGGGGGGGGGGGGGGGGGGGGGGGGGGGGGGGGGGGGGGGGGGGGGGGGGGGGGGGGGGGGGGGGGGGGGGGGGGGGGGGGGGGGGGGGGGGGGGGGGGGGGGGGGGGGGGGGGGGGGGGGGGGGGGGGGGGGGGGGGGGGGGGGGGGGGGGGGGGGGGGGGGGGGGGGGGGGGGGGGGGGGGGGGGGGGGGGGGGGGGGGGGGGGGGGGGGGGGGGGGGGGGGGGGGGGGGGGGGGGGGGGGGGGGGGGGGGGGGGGGGGGGGGGGGGGGGGGGGGGGGGGGGGGGGGGGGGGGGGGGGGGGGGGGGGGGGGGGGGGGGGGGGGGGGGGGGGGGGGGGGGGGGGGGGGGGGGGGGGGGGGGGGGGGGGGGGGGGGGGGGGGGGGGGGGGGGGGGGGGGGGGGGGGGGGGGGGGGGGGGGGGGGGGGCTATGTGATGATATGGGATCATGGAACTACAACCGATTGAAATTGGAATTTTATAAGAAGTTTTATCCTATGCATCTTGTTCATCGTGATCGTAATTATATATATATAATTTTTGGCCTCACGAAGGAGAAAGCATCGCTCAAGCTTGGGGGAGGCTTAATTCAATGTTATATTCATGCCCCAATCATGAGCTCTCAAGAGAAATTATTATTCAAAATTTTTATGCTCGGCTTTCTCTCAATAATCGCTCCATGCTAGATACTTCTTGTACTGGCTCTTTTATGATGAAGACTATTGAATTCAAGTGGGATTTATTGGAAAGAATTAAATGCAACTCTGAAGATTGGGACCTCGACGAAGGTAAGGAGTCAGATATAACACCTAAGTTTGATTGTGTTAAATCTTTTATGGATACCGTTGTTTTCCGTGAATTTAGCACTAAATATGGACTTGACTCTGAGATAGTAGCTTCTTTCTGTGAATCCTTTGCTACTCATGTTGATCTCCCTAAGGAGAAGTGGTTTAAATATAATCCTCCCATTGAAGTAAAAGTAGTCGCACCTATTAAAGTTGAAGAAAATACTATCACTTATAATGATCCTGTCGTTCCTACTGCTTATATTGAGAAACCACCTTTCCCTGTTAGAATAAAGGATCATGCTAAAGCTTCAACTGTGGTCAACAAAAGTAATATTAGGCCACCCAAACCCCCTGAGCAAATTAAAGTTGAACCTAGTATTGCTATGGTTAAATATCTATTGGCTGATAATATTGATGGGCATGTTATTTACTTCTGCAATGAAGCTTCTAGAATTGCTAGACCTGATACTAAAAATAAACATAGACCTGTTGTAGGCATGCCTGTTATTTCTGTTAAAATAGGAGATCATTGTTATCATGGCTTATGTGACATGGGTGCTAGTGCAAGTGCAATACCTCATTCCTTATACAAAGAAATTATGCATGATATTGCACCTGCTGAGTTAGAGGAAATTGATGTTACAATTAAGCTTGCCAATAGAGACACTATTTCACCAGTTGGGATTGTTAGAGATGTTGAAGTCTTGTGTGGGAAAGTTAAATATCCTGCTGACTTTCTTGTTCTTGGTTCCCCACAAGATGACTTTTGTCCCATCATATTTGGTAGACCCTTCTTGAATACCATTAATGCTAGGATAGACTGCGAAAAGGATGTTGTTACTATTGGTTTGGGGGATATGTCTCATGAGTTTAACTTTGCTAAATTTCGTAGACAACCCCGTGATGAGGAATTGCCTAGTAAAGATGAAATTATTGGTCTTGCTTCTATTGCCGTGCCTCCTAATGATCCTTTAGAACAGTATTTGCTAGACCATGAAAATGATATGTTTATGAATGAAAGAAGGGAAATAGATGAAGTATTCTTTAAACAGGGACCTATTTTGAAACACAACTTGCCTGTTGAAATCCTAGGAGATCCTCCTCTACCCAAGGGTGATCCCGTGTTTGAGCTTAAACCTTTACCTGATACTCTTAAATATGCTTATCTTGATGAGAAAAAGATATATCCTGTGGGGGGGGGGGGGGGGGGGGGGGGGGGGGGGGGGGGGGGGGGGGGGGGGGGGGGGGGGGGGGGGGGGGGGGGGGGGGGGGGGGGGGGGGGGGGGGGGGGGGGGGGGGGGGGGGGGGGGGGGGGGGGGGGGGGGGGGGGGGGGGGGGGGGGGGGGGGGGGGGGGGGGGGGGGGGGGGGGGGGGGGGGGGGGGGGGGGGGGGGGGGGGGGGGGGGGGGGGGGGGGGGGGGGGGGGGGGGGGGGGGGGGGGGGGGGGGGGGGGGGGGGGGGGGGGGGGGGGGGGGGGGGGGGGGGGGGGGGGGGGGGGGGGGGGGGGGGGGGGGGGGGGGGGGGGGGGGGGGGGGGGGGGGGGGGGGGGGGGGGGGGGGGGGGGGGGGGGGGGGGGGGGGGGGGGGGGGGGGGGGGGGGGGGGGGGGGGGGGGGGGGGGGGGGGGGGGGGGGGGGGGGGGGGGGGGGGGGGGGGGGGGGGGGGGGGGGGGGGGGGGGGGGGGGGGGGGGGGGGGGGGGGGGGGGGGGGGGGGGGGGGGGGGGGGGGGGGGGGGGGGGGGGGGGGGGGGGGGGGGGGGGGGGGGGGGGGGGGGGGGGGGGGGGGGGGGGGGGGGGGGGGGGGGGGGGGGGGGGGGGGGGGGGGGGGGGGGGGGGGGGGGGGGGGGGGGGGGGGGGGGGGGGGGGGGGGGGGGGGGGGGGGGGGGGGGGGGGGGGGGGGGGGGGGGGGGGGGGGGGGGGGGGGGGGGGGGGGGGGGGGGGGGGGGGGGGGGGGGGGGGGGGGGGGGGGGGGGGGGGGGGGGGGGGGGGGGGGGGGGGGGGGGGGGGGGGGGGGGGGGGGGGGGGGGGGGGGGGGGGGGGGGGGGGGGGGGGGGGGGGGGGGGGGGGGGGGGGGGGGGGGGGGGGGGGGGGGGGGGGGGGGGGGGGGGGGGGGGGGGGGGGGGGGGGGGGGGGGGGGGGGGGGGGGGGGGGGGGGGGGGGGGGGGGGGGGGGGGGGGGGGGGGGGGGGGGGGGGGGGGGGGGGGGGGGGGGGGGGGGGGGGGGGGGGGGGGGGGGGGGGGGGGGGGGGGGGGGGGGGGGGGGGGGGGGGGGGGGGGGGGGGGGGGGGGGGGGGGGGGGGGGGGGGGGGGGGGGGGGGGGGGGGGGGGGGGGGGGGGGGGGGGGGGGGGGGGGGGGGGGGGGGGGGGGGGGGGGGGGGGGGGGGGGGGGGGGGGGGGGGGGGGGTCTCCTATTTTAACAGAAATAACATGCATGCCTACCACAGGTCTATGTTTATCTTTAGCACCAGGTTTAGCAATTCTAGTAGTCTCATCACAGAAGTAAATAACATGCCCATCGATATTATTAGCCAAGAGATCTTTAACCATAGCAATATTAGGTTCAACTTTAACTTGCTCAGGGGGTTTGTGTGTCCTAATATTACTTTTGTTGACTACAGTTGAAGCTTTAGCATGATCCTTTATTCTAACAGGGAAAGGTGATTTCTCAACATAAGCAGTAGGAACAACAGGATCATCATAAGTGATAGTCTTTTCTTCAACTTTAATAGGTGCAACTACTTTTACTTCAATGGGAGAATTATATTTAAACCACTTCTCCTTAGGGAGATCAACATGAGTAGCAAAGGATTCACAGAAAGAAGCTACTATCTCAGAGTCAAGTCCATATTTAGTGCTAAATTCACGGAAAACATCGGTATCCATAAAAGATTTAACACAATCAAACTTAGGTGTTATACCTGACTCCTTACCTTGGTCGAGATCCAAATCTTCAGAGTTGCATTTAATTCTTTCCAATAAATCCCATTTGAATTCAATAGTCTTCATCATAAAAGAGCCAGTACAAGAAGTATCGAGCATGGAGCGATTATTGAGAGAAAGCCGAGCATAAATTTTTTGAATAATCATTTCTCTTGAGAGCTCATGATTGGGGCATGAATATAACATTGACTTAAGCCTCCCCCAAGCTTGAGTGATGCTTTCTCCTTTGCGAGGCCAAAAATTATATATATAATTACGATCACGATGAACAAGGTGCATAGGATAAAACTTCTGATGAAATTCCAATTTCAATCGTTTGTAGTTCCATGATCCCATATCATGACATAGCCTATACCATGTCAATGCCTCTCCCTTCAAAGATAAAGGGAAGACCTTCTTCTTGATAACATCATCGGGCATACCTGCAAGCTTAAATAATCCACAAACTTCATCCACATAGATTAGGTGTAAATCGGGATGCAATGTTCCATCACCTGTGAAAGGATTAGCTAGTATTTTCTCTATCATACCCGAAGGAATTTCAAAGTAAACATTTTTAGTAGGTTCAGTAGGTTGAGGAGCAACTCTTTGCTCTATTGGTCGGGGTGAAGATACCCCGAACAAGCCCCTCAAAGGATTATGTTCCATAGTAACAAGTGACAGTAAATTTTAGCACACTATATAAATTTTTCCTTACCAAATTCCACCTACCAAAGGCGCTTCACTCCCCGGCGACGGCGCCAGAAAAGAGTCTTGATGACCCACAAGTATAGGGGATCTATCGTAGGGGGGGGGGGGGGGGGGGGGGGGGGGGGGGGGGGGGGGGGGGGGGGGGGGGGGGGGGGGGGGGGGGGGGGGGGGGGGGGGGGGGGGGGGGGGGGGGGGGGGGGGGGGGGGGGGGGGGGGGGGGGGGGGGGGGGGGGGGGGGGGGGGGGGGGGGGGGGGGGGGGGGGGGGGGGGGGGGGGGGGGGGGGGGGGGGGGGGGGGGGGGGGGGGGGGGGGGGGGGGGGGGGGGGGGGGGGGGGGGGGGGGGGGGGGGGGGGGGGGGGGGGGGGGGGGGGGGGGGGGGGGGGGGGGGGGGGGGGGGGGGGGGGGGGGGGGGGGGGGGGGGGGGGGGGGGGGGGGGGGGGGGGGGGGGGGGGGGGGGGGGGGGGGGGGGGGGGGGGGGGGGGGGGGGGGGGGGGGGGGGGGGGGGGGGGGGGGGGGGGGGGGGGGGGGGGGGGGGGGGGGGGGGGGGGGGGGGGGGGGGGGGGGGGGGGGGGGGGGGGGGGGGGGGGGGGGGGGGGGGGGGGGGGGGGGGGGGGGGGGGGGGGGGGGGGGGGGGGGGGGGGGGGGGGGGGGGGGGGGGGGGGGGGGGGGGGGGGGGGGGGGGGGGGGGGGGGGGGGGGGTAGTCATGTGAATTTGGTATTCGTTCGATATTTTGATGAGATGTATGTTGTCCTTCCTCTAGTGGTGTTATGTGAACGTCGACTACATGACACTTCACCATTGTTTGGGCCTAGAGGAAGGCATTGGGAAGTAATAAGTAGATGATGGGTTGCTAGAGTGACAGAAGCTTAAACCCTAGTTTATGCGTTGCTTCGTAAGGGGCTGATTTGGATCCATATGTTTCATGCTATGGTTAGGTTTACCTTAATACTTCTTTTGTACTTGCGGATGCTTGCAATAGGAGTTAATCATAAGTAGGATGCTTGTCCAAGTAAGGGCAGCACCCAAGCACCGGTCCACCCACATACCAAATTATCAAAGTAACCAACGCGAGTCCTATGAGCGTGATGAAAACTAGCTTGACGATAATTCCCATGTGTACTCGGGAGCGCTTTTCTCTATATAAGAGTTTGTCCAGGCTTGTCCTTTACTACAAAAGGGATTGGGACATCTTGCTGCACTTTATTTACACTTGTTACTTGTTACCCGTTACAAATTACCTTATCACAAAACTATCTGTTACCGATAACTTCAGTGCTTGCAGAGAATACCTTGCTGAAAACCGCTTATCATTTCCTTCTGCTCCTCGTTGGGTTTGACACTCTTACTTATCGAAAGGACTATGATAGATCCCCTATACTTGTGGGTCATCAAGACTCTTTTCTGGCGCCGTTGCCGGAGAGTGAAGTGCCTTTGGTAGGTGGAATTTGGTAAGGAAAAATTTATATAGTGTGCTGAAATTTACTGTCACTTGTTACTATGGAAAGTAATCCTTTGAGGGGCTTATTCGGGGTATCTTCACCCTGACCAGTAGAGCAAATAGTTCCTCCTCAACCTACTGAACCTACTGAAAATGTTTACTTTGAAATTCCTTCGGGTATGATAGAGAAACTGCTAGCTAATCCTTTTGCAGGAGATGGAACATTGCATCCCGATTTACACTTAATCTATGTGGATGAAGTTTGTGGATTATTTAAGCTTGCAGGTATGCCCGATGATGTTATCAAGAAGAAGGTCTTCCCTTTATCTTTGAAGGGAGATGCATTGACATGGTATAGGCTATGTGATGATATGGGATCATGGAACTACAAACGATTGAAATTGGAATTTCATCAGAAGTTTTATCCTATGCACCTTGTTCATCATGATCGTAATTATATATATAATTTTTGGCCTCGCGAAGGAGAAAGCATCGCTCAAGCTTGGGGGAGGATTAATTCAATGTTATATTCATGCCCCAATCATGAGCTCTCAAGAGAAATGATTATTCAGAATTTTTATGCTCGGCTTTCTCGTAATAATCAATCCATGCTCGATACTTCTTGTACTGACTCCTTTATGATGAAGACTATTGAATTCAAATGGGATTTATTGGAAAGAATTACACGCAACTCTGAAGATTGGGACCTCGACGAAGGTAAAGAGTCAGGTATAACACCTAAGTTCGATTGTGTTAAATCTTTTATGGATACCGATGCTTTTCGTGAATTTAGCACTAAATATGGACTTGACTCTGAGATAGTAGCTTCTTTCTGTGAATCATTTGCTACTCATGTTGATCTCCCTAAGGAGAAGTAGTTTAAATATAATCCTCCCATTGAAGTAAAGGTAGTTGCACCTATTAAAGTTGAAGAAAAGACTATCACTTATAATGACCCTATTGTTCCTACTGCTTATGTTGAGAAACCACCTTTCCCTGTTAGAATAAAGGATCATGCTAAAGCTTCAACTGTAGTCAACAAAAGTAATATTAGGACACACAAACCCCCTGAGCAAGTTAAAGTCGAACCTAATATTGTTATGGTTAAAGATCTCTTGGCTGATAATATTGATGGGCATGTTATTTATTTCTATGAGGAAACTGCTAGAATTGCTAAACCTGGTGCTAAAGATAAACATAGACCTGTTGTAGGCATGCCTGTTATTTCTGTTAAAATGGGAGATCATTGTTATCATGGCTTATGTGATATGGGTGCTAGTGCTAGTGCAATACCTCATTCTTTATACGGAGAAATTATGCATGATATTGCACCTGCTGAGATAGAAGATATCGATGTTACCATTAAGCTTGCCAATAGAGATACTATTTCACCAATCGGGATTGTCAGAGATGTTGAAGTCTTGTGTGGGAAGGTTAAATACCCTGCTGATTTTCTTGTTCTTGGTTCCCCACAAGACAGCTTTTGTCCCATTATATTCGGTAGACCCTTCTTGAACACGGTTAACGCTAGGATAGACTGCGAAAAGGATGTTGTTACTATTGGTTTGGGTGATATGTCTCATGAGTTTAATTTTGCTAAATTTCGTAGACAACCCCGTGATGAGGAATTGCCTAGTAAAGATGAAATTATTGGTCTTGCTTCTATTGCCGTACCTCCTAGTGATCCTTTAGAACAATATTTGCTAGACCATGAAAATGATATGTTTATGAATGAAAGAAAGGAAATAGATGAAGTATTCTTTAAACAGGGACCTATTCTGAAACACAACTTGCCTATTGAAATCCTAGGGGATCCTCCTCCACCCAAGGGTGATCCAGTGTTTGAGCTTAAACCGTTACCTGATACTCTTAAATATGCTTATCTTGATGACAAGAAGATATATCCTGTTATTATTAGTGCTAACCTTTCAGAGCATGAAGAAGAGAAATTATTGAAAACTCTGAAGAAGCACCGTGCTGCAATTGGATATACTCTTGATGATCTTAAGGGCATTAGTCCCACTCAATGTCAACACAAAATAAATTTGGAGAAAGACGCCAAACCAGTTATTGATCACCAATGACGGCTAAATCCTAAGATGAAAGAAGTGGTAAGAAAGGAAATATTAAAGCTCCTTGAAGCGGGTATAATTTATCCCGTTGCTGATAGTCAGTGGGTAAGTCCTGTTCATTGTGTCCCTAAGAAGGGAGGTATTACTGTTGTTCCTAATGATAAAGATGAATTGATTCCGCAAAGAATTATTACAGGTTATAGGATGGTAATGGATTTCCGTAAATTAAATAAAGCTACTAAAAAGGATCATTACCCTTTGCCTTTTATTGATCAAATGCTAGAAAGATTATCCAAACAGGGGGGGGGGGGGGGGGGGGGGGGGGGGGGGGGGGGGGGGGGGGGGGGGGGGGGGGGGGGGGGGGGGGGGGGGGGGGGGGGGGGGGGGGGGGGGGGGGGGGGGGGGGGGGGGGGGGGGGGGGGGGGGGGGGGGGGGGGGGGGGGGGGGGGGGGGGGGGGGGGGGGGGGGGGGGGGGGGGGGGGGGGGGGGGGGGGGGGGGGGGGGGGGGGGGGGGGGGGGGGGGGGGGGGGGGGGGGGGGGGGGGGGGGGGGGGGGGGGGGGGGGGGGGGGGGGGGGGGGGGGGGGGGGGGGGGGGGGGGGGGGGGGGGGGGGGGGGGGGGGGGGGGGGGGGGGGGGGGGGGGGGGGGGGGGGGGGGGGGGGGGGGGGGGGGGGGGGGGGGGGGGGGGGGGGGGGGGGGGGGGGGGGGGGGGGGGGGGGGGGGGGGGGGGGGGGGGGGGGGGGGGGGGGGGGGGGGGGGGGGGGGGGGGGGGGGGGGGGGGGGGGGGGGGGGGGGGGGGGGGGGGGGGGGGGGGGGGGGGGGGGGGGGGGGGGGGGGGGGGGGGGGGGGGGGGGGGGGGGGGGGGGGGGGGGGGGGGGGGGGGGGGGGGGGGGGGGGGGGGGGGGGGGGGGGGGGGGGGGGGGGGGGGGGGGGGGGGGGGGGGGGGGGGGGGGGGGGGGGGGGGGGGGGGGGGGGGGGGGGGGGGGGGGGGGGGGGGGGGGGGGGGGGGGGGGGGGGGGGGGGGGGGGGGGGGGGGGGGGGGGGGGGGGGGGGGGGGGGGGGGGGGGGGGGGGGGGGGGGGGGGGGGGGGGGGGGGGGGGGGGGGGGGGGGGGGGGGGGGGGGGGGGGGGGGGGGGGGGGGGGGGGGGGGGGGGGGGGGGGGGGGGGGGGGGGGGGGGGGGGGGGGGGGGGGGGGGGGGGGGGGGGGGGGGGGGGGGGGGGGGGGGGGGGGGGGGGGGGGGGGGGGGGGGGGGGGGGGGGGGGGGGGGGGGATATGATGCAACCTCAATTCCATTTTTTTGTAGTTTTCTTTTATGATCCAAACCTGTGATAAAACAAGACACTAAAAGATTCAATTGCAAGATCTAAAGATATACCTTCAAGCACTCACCTCCCTGGCAACAGCGCAAGAAAAGAGCTTGATGTCTACTACGCAACTTTATTCTTGTAGACTCGTGTAGTGCCTCCAAGCGTAGAGTTTTGTAGGACAGTAGGAATTTTCCCTCAAGTGGATGACCTAAGGTTTATCAATCCATGGGAGGCGTAGAATGAAGATGGTCTCTCTCAAACAACCCTGCAACCAAATACAAGAAATCCCTTGTGTCCCCAACACACCCAATACAATGGCAAATTGTATATGTGCACTAGTTCGGCGAAGAGATGGTGATAAAAGTGTAATATGGATTGTAGAAATATATTTTTATAATCTGAATAAATAAAAACAGCAAGGTAGAAAGTGACAAAAGTGAGCACAAACGATATTGCAATGCTTGAAAACAAGGCCTAGGGTCCGTACTTTCGCTAGTGCAATCTCTCAACAATGCTAATATAATTGGATCATATAAGCATCCCTCAACGTGCGATGAAGAATCACTCCAAAGTTCCTATCTAGCGGAGAACATAAGAATAAATTGTTTGTAGGGTACGAAACCACCTCAAAGCTATTCTTTCCAATCGATATATCCAAGAGTTCGTACTAAAATAACACCAAAGCAAATTCAGATTCATAATGGTCAATCTAACACAAAGAACCTCAAAGAGTGCCCCAAGATTTCTACCGAAGAAACAAAGACAAGAACGTGCATCAACTCCTATGCATAGATTACCCCAATGTCATCTCGGGAATCCGCGAGTTGAGTGCCAAAACATATATCAAGTGAATCAATATAATACCCCATTGTCACCACGGGTATTCGTATGCAAGACATATATCAAGTGCTCTCAAATCCATAAAAGTATTCAATTCGATAAAATGAAATCTCAAAGGGAAAATTCAATTCATCACAACAAGATAGAGAGGGGAAAACACCATATGATCAGACTATACTATCAAAGCCCGTGATACATCAAGATTGTGCATCTCAAGAACACGAGAGAGAGAGAGAGATTAAACACATTGCTACTGGTACAAACCCTCAGCCCCGAGGGTGGACTACTCCCTCCTCATCATGGTGGCTGCCGGGATGATGAAGATGGCCACCGGAGATGATTTCCCCCTCCGGCACGGTGCCGGAATGGGGTCTAAATTGGTTTTTCGTGGCTACAGAGGCTTGCGGCAGCGGAACTTCTGATCTAGGGTCTACCCGAGGGTTTTTGGAATATTTGACAATCTATAGGGCGAAGAGGGTGTACGGGAGGCCACCGAGGTGAGCACAACCCACGGGAGCGCGCCCTAGTGGGTTGTGCCCCCCTCGGAGCACCCCCTAGGTGCTGCTCTGGCCAATTGGATATCTTCTGGTCAATAAAAAATCCACAAAAAGTTTCGCGGTGTTTGGACTCCGTTTGATATTGATTTCATGCGATGTAAAAAACAAGCAAAAAACAGGCACTGGGCACTGGGTCAATAGGTTAGTCCCAAAAAATGATATAAAGTTGCTATAAAATGATTGTAAAACATCCAAGAATGATAATAAAACAGCATGAATACTTCATAAATCATAGATACATTGGAGACGTATCAGTGTGGGACCTAGATCTGCGTATAGATTTTCCGAGTTCTTTTTGTGGTTTTTCCGAGATTCGATATTCGGCTCTCGGAAAAGGTTCCTGACCTAGATCTGCTTTAAGCATTTACGAGTTTGTTCTTTATGTGGCTCTCGTAAAATGTCCCTATGGGGTACTTAAGAAAATTTTCCACGTGCACGGCCCTCACTCTCTCTTCTTCAAGCTCCCATTTCTTCCCCGAGTCTGCCACTGCCGCTGCTGCACGCTGCCGCCGCCCTCTCCACTGAGCTCCTCCACCACAGCCACCATCCCCCTGAGCCCACCTCCTCTCCGAGCCAGCCGCCCCTCCACCAAGCTCCACCACCGCCCCTCCACCTAGCTCCTCCACCGTGCTCCTCTGGCCTCATGCTACCCAATGTAACAGGTGGTGAGCCCCTCCTCCCTGCTCTATTTGGTTTTTTCAATTTTGTGTGTATGTGACGTGTGTGAGTGTGTGATGTGTGTGAGTGAGTGCTGTTGGTGTTGGGTGTGTGCATGTGTGTGATATATGTGTGCGTGTGTGTGTGGGTGGGTGGGTGTGTGCTGTTGGTGTGTGTGTGGGTGTATGATGTTGGTGTGTGTGTGTGAGTGTTATGTGTATATGTGTGAGTGTTGTTGGTGTGTGTGTGTGATTTATAATGTGCCAATGTTGGTAGTTGAGGGTAGAGGGTACTCGAAGTGAGGGGGGGGGGGGGGGGGGGGGGGGGGGGGGGGGGGGGGGGGGGGGGGGGGGGGGGGGGGGGGGGGGGGGGGGGGGGGGGGGGGGGGGGGGGGGGGGGGGGGGGGGGGGGGGGGGGGGGGGGGGGGGGGGGGGGGGGGGGGGGGGGGGGGGGGGGGGGGGGGGGGGGGGGGGGGGGGGGGGGGGGGGGGGGGGGGGGGGGGGGGGGGGGGGGGGGGGGGGGGGGGGGGGGGGGGGGGGGGGGGGGGGGGGGGGGGGGGGGGGGGGGGGGGGGGGGGGGGGGGGGGGGGGGGGGGGGGGGGGGGGGGGGGGGGGGGGGGGGGGGGGGGGGGGGGGGGGGGGGGGGGGGGGGGGGGGGGGGGGGGGGGGGGGGGGGGGGGGGGGGGGGGGGGGGGGGGGGGGGGGGGGGGGGGGGGGGGGGGGGGGGGGGGGGGGGGGGGGGGGGGGGGGGGGGGGGGGGGGGGGGGGGGGGGGGGGGGGGGGGGGGGGGGGGGGGGGGGGGGGGGGGGGGGGGGGGGGGGGGGGGGGGGGGGGGGGGGGGGGGGGGGGGGGGGGGGGGGGGGGGGGGGGGGGGGGGGGGGGGGGGGGGGGGGGGGGGGGGGGGGGGGGGGGGGGGGGGGGGGGGGGGGGGGGGGGGGGGGGGGGGGGGGGGGGGGGGGGGGGGGGGGGGGGGGGGGGGGGGGGGGGGGGGGGGGGGGGGGGGGGGGGGGGGGGGGGGGGGGGGGGGGGGGGGGGGGGGGGGGGGGGGGGGGGGGGGGGGGGGGGGGGGGGGGGGGGGGGGGGGGGGGGGGGGGGGGGGGGGGGGGGGGGGGGGGGGGGGGGGGGGGGGGGGGGGGGGGGGGGGGGGGGGGGGGGGGGGGGGGGGGGGGGGGGGGGGGGGGGGGGGGGGGGGGGGGGGGGGGGGGGGGGGGGGGGGGGGGGGGGGGGGGGGGGGGGGGGGGGGGGGGGGGGGGGGGGGGGGGGGGGGGGGGGGGGGGGGGGGGGGGGGGGGGGGGGGGGGGGGGGGGGGGGGGGGGGGGGGGGGGGGGGGGGGGGGGGGGGGGGGGGGGGGGGGGGGGGGGGGGGGGGGGGGGGGGGGGGGGGGGGGGGGGGGGGGGGGGGGGGGGGGGGGGGGGGGGGGGGGGGGGGGGGGGGGGGGGGGGGGGGGGGGGGGGGGGGGGGGGGGGGGGGGGGGGGGGGGGGGGGGGGGGGGGGGGGGGGGGGGGGGGGGGGGGGGGGGGGGGGGGGGGGGGGGGGGGGGGGGGGGGGGGGGGGGGGGGGGGGGGGGGGGGGGGGGGGGGGGGGGGGGGGGGGGGGGGGGGGGGGGGGGGGGGGGGGGGGGGGGGGGGGGGGGGGGGGGGGGGGGGGGGGGGGGGGGGGGGGGGGGGGGGGGGGGGGGGGGGGGGGGGGGGGGGGGGGGGGGGGGGGGGGGGGGGGGGGGGGGGGGGGGGGGGGGGGGGGGGGGGGGGGGGGGGGGGGGGGGGGGGGGGGGGGGGGGGGGGGGGGGGGGGGGGGGGGGGGGGGGGGGGGGGGGGGGGGGGGGGGGGGGGGGGGGGGGGGGGGGGGGGGGGGGGGGGGGGGGGGGGGGGGGGGGGGGGGGGGGGGGGGGGGGGGGGGGGGGGGGGGGGGGGGGGGGGGGGGGGGGGGGGGGGGGGGGGGGGGGGGGGGGGGGGGGGGGGGGGGGGGGGGGGGGGGGGGGGGGGGGGGGGGGGGGGGGGGGGGGGGGGGGGGGGGGGGGGGGGGGGGGGGGGGGGGGGGGGGGGGGGGGGGGGGGGGGGGTTTTTGTGTGTTCACATGGTTACGCTACTGTAGTAATCTTGTTTTATAGCTTTTGTTTCAATAAAGTGCCAAGTAAAGCCTTTGGGATAGTGTGGATGATAGTTGACTTGATTCTGTGCAAAAACAGAAACTTTTGCGTCCAGTGTAGAAATTCCTGTCTTTTACTGGAATGTGAAAAATTCTGAATTTTTCACATCTGATGGGTATACAAATTTCCTACGTTTTCCAAAATTTTCAGAATTTCTAGAGATACAGAAGTATGACCTTAATTCAGATCTTTATGTACTATTCTGTTTTTGGCAGATTCTGTTTTCAATGCATAGTTTGCTTGTTTTATAGTTTCTATGGCTTACATTGCTCAATATAAATTGTGGAAATGATATGCTACAGTAGGAATTGTGTGGAAAAAATTATGAATCTTGTCTTTGACAGTACCAAAGTGAAATGGTTTGCTCTTTATCATACTAACCTATCTCATGAAGTTCCGTTAAGTTTTGTGTGATTGAAGTTTTCAAGTTTTGGGTGAGATATCGATATGAGGAGAATAAGGAGTGAAAAGACCCTAAGGTTGGGGATTACCAAGGCACCCCCAAGGTAATATTCAAGGAAGATCCAAGCAACTAAGCTTGGGGATACCCCGGAAGGCATCCCCTCTTTCGTCTCCAACATTATCGGTAACCTCACTTGGAGCTACATTTTTATTCGTCACATGATATGTGTTTTGCTTGGAGCATCATTTTCTTGTTATGATTTGCTTGCTGTTATTTAGAATAATGTTTTGCATCTTTCTTTTCAATAAAAATGTCAAGGATAGCCTTTACCATGCTTATTTTGCAAGTATATGAGTTGCTGTTTCAAAACAGAAAGTTTATCGATGTTGCCAAAATTCCCGAGAAAAGTCAGAATGTGATAAAATATTGAAACTTTTTGCACAATAAGATCTGATAAATTTTCTACAGTGTGGTAAATTTTCATAATTTTTGGAGTTAGAGAAGTATTGATACGCTTGCATTCTTTACAGACTACTGTTTTGGTAGATTGCTGTTATGTTTGCATTGTTTGCATATGTTTGCTTGTTAATGATTCTATTTGAGGATAGGAGTATTAAATATGCAGAGGCATTTAGTATGCAACGTTAAATAATAATTTTTGTGATTTGCTACAGTAGAGAATGATATGGTTTTTGCATTGGTTTATACTAATTTATCTAATGAGTTCTTGTTGAGTTTTGTGTGTATGAAGTTTTTAAGATTTAGGGAAACCGTGATATAAAAGGAATTAAGGAGACACAAAAGATCAAGCTTGGGGATGCCCAAGTCACCCTAAAATAATATTTCATGAAGTCTCAAGTATCTAAGCTTGGGGATGCCCCGGTAGGCAGCTCATAATCTTGACTTGTTGCCGAGACGTGTATTTGGAGAACAACGGGGAGGTGCTATCGAAATTTTGTCTTGGATCGGAGTAGTGCATGGAAGCGGACCCAGCCTACACATCTTCGGGTGGCATTAGGGCCGATCTTTACCTATTAAATAGCTCAGTGCATGCCGTAAAACTTGATGGAAACCACTTGTTGCATAAAAATCATTATGTGTGTGTTTCCCAATATATCAGAGGATGGAAGATCATGAGTGGATGTACACCAGACATCCCAGTATGGAGGGTATGAGCTCTGAGTGGATGTTGAAGACCAATGAAATCTTGGAACTAGCATTTGCTAGAGAACCCACACCTGGTTTAATTTGGTGCCCCTGCATGGAGTGCGACAAGCAGGTTCAAAATGATAAGTTTACTATGAGTGAACACTTAGGCAAACATGGGTTTACGCCAGGCTATTATCGATGGGTCTTTCACGGTGAGCCCGAAGAGTCCAGAGCGGAGGCGGTGCAACAACGAACAGGTGAATATGATATTAGGATTGAAAACCTGGTAGATGTCATCCGCCATGCTTATCGCGGGAGGACTCAAACTCGGAGGAGCTGCCGCAAAGTCTGAAAGAGTTTCATTCAGCTTTGTTTGTGGCACAGAAACCCCTTCATGACCATACGGAGGTTACTCAATTGGATGGCATCGCATGCCTCATGGCCCTCAAGCCCCAGTATGGCTTGAGCATATCTTGCTTCGATGAATATTTGGCCCTTATTGCCAGCCTCTGCCTAAAGAAAACATTTTACCAAAGAACATGTACGAGGCAAACAAAGTCCTCGGTTCACTTAAGATGATGTATGAGCAGATACATGCTTGTCCAAAGGGATGCATTTTATTTAGAAAAGAACATAAAGATAAAAATTACTATGTCAAGTGCAAATCCTCTAGGTATATCAAGGTCAAAGAGGAGGATGGTACCAAGAGGTAGCTCACAGTTGCCGTCAATATCCTTCGGTGCCTTCCATTCACAGAAAGGATCTAACGGCTTTTTATGATGGAGGAATCTGCCCAACAGATGAGATGGGCCATAGAAGGGAAGTGATATGATCCGAAAAAGATCATACATCCATTGAATGATGAAGCATGGAAGAATTTTTTTGAACTTCATAAAGATAAAGCGAGCGACCCGAAGAGTGTAGCTAATGGCATAACAACCCATGGGTTCAATCCATATGTTATGACGGTTGCCACATATAGCTGTTGGCCCATTTATGTTATACCCCTGAATCTCCCCCTGGCGTCTGCATGCAATGACATAACATGTTCCTGTCGCTCACCCCCCCCCCCCCCCCCCCCCCCCCCCCCCCCCCCCCCCCCCCCCCCCCCCCCCCCCCCCCCCCCCCCCCCCCCCCCCCCCCCCCCCCCCCCCCCCCCCCCCCCCCCCCCCCCCCGAAAATGTGTATTTGGTACCACACATCCCTACATGACCTACTGACTCTTGCAATATTTTGCGGCTGGTGTGTAAAGGGGAAGTGGACTTGCCCAGTGTGCCGGCAGTATGTGACTTTCAGTTGGCTGGCTAAGGGTCGCAAGTATACATGCTTTGACTAACATTGACAGTTCCTTCATCTGGATCATCCATTAAAACAAGGCGCTGTGAACTTCCAGAAAGATATTGTTGTTGATGCTCCGCCACCACCTATGATGACAAGTGCCCAGATTAAGGAGGAATTAGATGCTCTCCCGAAAAATCCCAAGGGGTCTGGTTTTGTGGGATATGGAGAGACACACTAGTGGACTCACATTCCAAGCTTGTGGAAGCTCCCTTACCTTCAAGATCTCCTCCTTTCACATAACATTGATGTAATGCACGCTAAAAAGAATATCGCTGGGGCCCTTCTTGGCACACTCCTCAACACTGAGAAGACAAAGGATAATGTTAAGGCTAGAATTGATCAAGCGAAGCTGTGCGATAGAACAAATCTAAATTTGGTGTCTCATTGAAGTGGAAAATCTTGGCAAAAGCCACCTGCCCCGTTCAGCCCTACGAAGCCCTAAAGGAAGGAAATTCTCCATAGCGGAGGCATACCTAAACGAGGAGGTGGCAACCACCACGACAAAGTACTATCATGATTGTCTTCCCAGTAAGCATAATCCAGCTCGTCATTACAATGACGAACCCACTAGTGATGATTCCAACCTTAGCCTCTTCATAGGCCATGGGGCAAAGCAAGTGGTCAGAAGCCTAAGAATTTCTCAATTAAAGAGTGGTCGACTATTATGATCTATGTCTTGACCAACATGGATGAAGTGGATCCATACATATAGTAAGTGGACAACATATTCATTCG